>JBAGKO010032173.1:0-10574 GCA_037177275.1 Acacia concinna | reverse complement strand
TGGGGGGGGGGGGGGTAGGTTATTTCTTACGAGTAATAATTAAGAAGATTTACTAGATATGCAACACGCGTCTTTACAAACATTATAGATATATAATATAAAGATGGAGAAAACGTCCACATTATGATAATGGCCTAAATCTAATCATCTGTGTATAAAAGTTGCTTGATACTGATACTTTTTTTAATGTATAAAAATTTAAGATTTTTCTTCTTAATAAAAAATTTAGTGAATATATAATTATTTCCTGATTTTACCAAAAAATTTTCCACAGGTTAATTTTTTTTTTAAAAAATAAAGAAAATCGATTAAGAAGCAATTTTTTTAATCATTAATGAAAAGAAATTCAACGCAATGACTTTATCATCTTTATTTTGTGTGTGATATACTTTTGGCCCATATATTATAATGTTTTCATTACTTAGGCGCACTCCCATTACGATCATTAGTTAAAAAAGAGAGAGGATAAATTATTAACAAATAAACGACTGTTTTTAAAAAGAAAAAGAACAAGAACAAAAACAATAATCGATATATAACCAAAAGTACCATGGAATTAATAAGTGATTAATACATGAAACAGCCAAACTGATCAATCCCACATAATAATCACGTAACACAAAGTACAACTAATTAAAAAGTAATTAAAATCACTTAAAAACTAGGCTCAAATAAGTAATGGAGCTCTGCATAGCAAGGTGGTCCTCCTTTATTCTTCAACCCTATTAAATTCTCAACATCTTCAGAACTTGATGCTGCATCATCATTCACCACCCAAAAAAAAAAAAACACAAGTCAGCTCCACTAAATAATTATAATATTATTAATAAGAAGAAATATATAGTATTAAGTACACACACACATACCTAGCACAGTTGGTGGAGGTGCTGATCTTGTAGGGAATGTTGACGTTGCAGAGGGAAGGAAGGTTCTCGGCGTTGTTTTGGTTGAGTCCGGGGACCTCGCTGGCTGCGGTCTTGAGGCAGTTGCAGACGGTCTGTTTGTCGGCGGTGGTTGAAGCGGAGGAGAGGAGGTTGCGGACGCCTTGGCAGCAGGCGGGTTGAGGAGAGCCACCGTTCTGGAGGTATCCAATGCAAGGAGCGAGGTTGCTGGTGACCTGACCGCAGGTGATGGCCTCAGCCATGGGTGCAACCACCACAGCCACGCAAAGCACCACCATGCAAGCCACCATCATCTTCATCGGAGCCGCCATTGGTTTTTACTACTGAAACTTGAAAGCGAAATGCTATAGTAACTTCAAAGAGCGAGATTTTGTTTGTGGTTTTGCCAATTGCTTTCTTTGTGTCATATGCTGAAGGATGGTTGGGTTTATATAGGCCAGTTCTCTGGGCATTTTGGGGCCTTGAATTTCATTTTTTTAGATAAAAAAAAAAGAAAAGGAAAACGTGAATTGGTTGTGACTGGGAGTTTATGATCATCTGACAAATAAAAACGTCAGGGCAAAAAGTGGGTGGGGGTTATGCATTAATTAGTTTAAGGAAAATATTTTTTGTTGAATTTATGTATGTATTTTTCACCTGTTTTTTTTTCTAACTTAAAATTACCTGTGCAAAACGAGAGCTATCAACAAGGGGAACACCCATAAAATTGGAACAATTTTTTTTTGTAAACAAAATTAAAACAGAAATGCTTGCAAAATCCATAGAATACAAAATCGGATTAGGTTGGACCGGTTGGTTTGGATCGAAAACTGATGAACTGGTCATACGTCCAGTCCGGTTTATTGATTTTTGTAGAGTTGAATTGGATCGATCTAACTCGGTCAACCCGAGGGTTAAACCAGTCCGGTAACTAAACCGGTGCTTCCATTTTTTTCATTAAAAAAATCATTCTTTTTATAATTTAATACTAATAAACTTAAAATTTTAATTTTTTTCACTGGTTTAGATCCGAGTTAATTATCCGATCTAACCCACTAACCCTTAATCTAATATTTTAATTAATTATCAGATATAACCCACGACGATTAAATGATCGATCTAGTTTTTAATACCTTGCACAGAATCTTTAGTTCCAACTTTTAAAATATTTGTGTGGTAAAGCATATCAAATCGATACTACCACAGCACTACTGGATACTACGTATTACGAGGGAATGGTTTCCTTTTTTTGGCATTAAAGGTTGTTGGGGTGGTTGTGCCAGTTAAATGTGTTGTATAATCCAAGCGCTTGCCTTCTCACCACGTGGCAGCGTACGGGTATACAGGTTCAGGGAGTGAAGCAGATGATTGTAACCCAAATCGGTGCCCAACATTATATGCCATTCCCCGAGAGGCCCTCACCAGAGTGGCCGACATTGTTTGACCTTCTCTGACCTTCCGCCACTATCAATCCCCAATTCATCTTTCCCGAGTTAATTGCTGCAACAATATTTCAGTTGAAAAGTTTAATCTTATTTATCGGTAATTAATAGTAATACTACCACAAACTTAATGCGTTCAATTCATACTGAAAGGCAAAAAGAAGAAAAAAAAAGCGTTTAATTCCTATTAATACTACTCTCTTCAATTTTAAATATAAGACAAAATTAATAGTATTATTTTTAGAGATTAAATAAATTATTTAACTTTATCTTATATATAGTATAAATCCAGAGTTATTAATGACAATGTCGCAATTTTGACCCGATTATATGTGATGAATAGATGAATTAAGTCATGTTGGAAAAAGAGAAAGATGAAAGAGGGCGTGTTTTATGCTTAGCAGTGACAGAAGTGATGTTTTTACAATCTCACTTTTGCAAATGTGAAATATAGTACTATAGTATTGTAAAAATTAGATTGTGTAATAGATCATGTTTGAATTGATTTTTAAAAAAGCTAGTTTGAACTTGTTTGGATGATCATTGTATTGTTTCAATGTAAAATGACGGAAAATAATATGAATTTAATAAAAATTGTTAATGTATTATTAACAAAAATTTAAAAAGTATTAAAAAATTAATGGGTGAGAATGACCTCAATTAGAGTATTGTCATTCTTCGTATATATAAACTTATTACGTTATTCTTTTATATATATATTAAATTTCTAATTGGTGTGTTTTCCCCAATTTTCCTTAAACTTTACTATTATTTTTTTTTGATAGTTTCATAAATAAGGATAAAATTAAAAAACAATAATTATTAACCTTCAAGTAGACTTTTATAATTAGGACCAAAATTTTTATTTGCAAGTGAACTTATAATAAGAACCCAATATCTTTTCTTCACGAAGTATTTAATTTCTCTCTTTCTCCCTCTTAAAAGCCAAAAGCATAAAATTCTAGCTTTTTGCTTCAATTGACACTCCGCCTTCACGTACCGTTTTCACTAGATCACCACCTGTTGCCATTATTATTCTCTTTTATTGAAATAGAATGACCACCAAAAATAAGAGGGGAAAGCTGAAGAAGTAACTTTCACCGTGTGTATTAAATAGATGGGGTTTATACATGAAAGTTTATTACAACAATGCTGTACCAAAAAACAAAAAAAAAGAGAACAACAATGTTAGTTGTTGGTGGTGGTTTAATGAAGATGGTGAAAACAGAGTTTATGGCTCCGTTAGTTCAATGTCATTTACTCCATTTTAAATATATTAAAAGTAAACTTGCCCCACTAAATTTTATAAGGTGTTTGATATACTTTTAAAAATAATTCAGAATGCTGGATACATCTTAATTAACTTACAAAATATTATTGTAGTCTTTATTTCTCTGTCTTTTTATAATAGTAGTTTTTATTTCTCTTCTTCCTATTATTATTGGGATATTTAAAAATGATTTTCAATGTATTTTAACATTACTTCAGAAAAAAGTTTATTCACTGATCAAATAAAGAAAACTTTTCGCTAAAAAACATATAAAATCAATTTAACTTGACTATATTTAATTAAATAAATGATTCACGATTCATTCGTCCATACTTTTTTTTTTTCCAGTAGATTCATTCGTCTAAACACTTATTAGAATTATAAATAAATGCAGCAAAAGTGGAAAAACCAAGTGGCTATGATTCATTGCATGGAGACCAGGTCAGAACATTGCCAGTTCAACGGGGAATTCAGGATTTGATCAGAACTAATAAAAATGACTTTCATCCACAAATTTAAAACCCAACACACTTATGGGACAGAGATATTCAATTTCAATATTTGAAGGCAAAAAAAAAAAAACACACACATCATTTAAGATTTCTAATAATATAAATACCTAGGTTTTTATCAATTTTTTAAACAACAATATTTTATTTCAACCCTAAATACAAAGGATACTTGGATTCATCCAAAAATGCATGGTAGGTGAGGTAGCTACTCCCATTTTTACGGTTGTTTTTGTCAAAAATACATTTTATATAAAGAAAATATATTTAATTGATGAAACAAATTACAAATATAGAAGCATATTGTAGTATATACGATTACAATATATTATTTATTAAAAATAAATAATTACTATGTAATTTATTCTTAAAAAGAAAAGATGAGAGTAATTTGAAATTAATAATTAGATTTTAAAATTTTAACGTTGGAAATTAAGGACCACAAGGGATCAACTTGATCGGAAAGATGATTTCTAAAAACGTAACCGAAAGATTAGTTCTAATTCTAAGTGTTATAGATGTTATATAGGAGTATATATTCACTTGTAGCCTGAAATACATATTTCAAAAGAAATACTTTTCCGCTCTTCAATGTAAAACCTGTTAAACGAATTTAATTATATTAAGGAAGTTAATGAAGTTAGCTAATTAATTATTTAAAGCCTGCTTTATAATATTAAGGAAGTATGCATTGGGGTAATTGTCTCTAGATATCATTTTCTTACTTGATCATTGTTAAGGAAGTATCCAAATGGGTAATTTGGGAAAAAAAATATAAATATAAAAAAATAGATATTACATTCAAAACCAAGCTAAACTCTCAATTAGGTCATACATTAAAGACTGAAAATGTATCAAATAAGTTGCAAGTCTAACACTTAATCTATGCTTGAATGGGAATAAATGAGAGAAAAATGAATAGTAGGTTTAAAAGCTTTCATAAATGGTAAATGAATTTACTATTTTTGAAAGTTTTCTCCTATAATTTTCTTTCCCCCTAATTTTTTTTTCAATCCAAACATAAGGTTATTGACCGCAAAAGAGAAGAACTATTTATTTTTCTTAGGCTAGAGTGCCTCACAACCATTAAAATTGCCATCTTTAATATCGTTTTTCTTGAAAAAAGAAAAAAAAGAAATCTTGCCCTAATCTAGCCCTCTTCATTATAAGGAAGGGAGACCTACACGGGCATATACACTCACTTTGAGGTCAGATCTCACAGCCTCTCATTTAAGCATAGCATGGATTGCCACACTTAAATAAGAGGCTCTTGAGTCTTGACAAGCCATGCAATCTTGGTAATTGGTATGACTTTAATACCCCTTTGCCACGTCCAAGTGAACAATTAAATACAAAAGCTCCATCTTACCAATCGCCACCTATCACTTACACATGTCCATAACATTATGGGATTTAATCTTTATATATATATATATATATATATATATATATATATAAGGATGAGATCGAGGATGAATCTATAAAACATTTAAAAGTGACACGCAAGGGATCGATTTCTCTACAATATACGTATATAATAGCAAGAGTAGTTAATTTCATCACCAACATGTATTGGTTTGATTATTTAAATATAAGGCTCTAGTAGTGAGTCTTTTTTTATGTGAAGTATTGAGTCTATATAAATGTCTGTTCATAGACTTATATATGTTTACATGCGCGCGCGCGCAAATAATTATATTAACTGATATATTTATAGATAAATTAGAAATAAATAAATATTGTTTAAATTGATTTTAATAATTCATATTAATTGTTTTTATCATATTAAGTAACTATTATTACTCCCTCCCTTATATGTGTGTGTGTGTATACACATGTGTGTATATTGAGATACATATATGTGCATGCATACATAAATATATATAATATGTGTAGCCAATAAAAATTAGTTCGGTTTGACTTCAATATTATGAGTTTAAATCCATTGCTGATGGGAAAATACTATTGGCGGGCTGTCAATGTGAGAGTATGCCCAGACTCTAGTGAGTTCTCAGATTATCTTTTTTTTTTTTGTTTTTTTGGCCTAGTTTTAGTTGGTCATCCTTTTCTATTTTAATTTTCTGTTTTTGAGTTTCTATTAAAATAAAAATCCACAATTACTGAAGTAAGAAGGGAGGTAATAATATGCAGGAAAAAGAAACGAGAAGAAGGCAGGTAATATATATATTTTTTGAGTTAATATAATGTAGGTCCGCCTTATTTTTTCCTCGATTGAGATATGTCGTGGAAATCCAAATTCAATTTTTTTCTGTTTAATTTTAAACTTAAAAGAAAATATATAAATAATTCTGAAGCCCTTTAAAGACCAAATCATGGGAAAATAATTTAACTAGTTTTCCCAGCTCATATATATTACTCATTTAGTTCAATTTTAAAAAACATAAAATTTTTTTATTGCAATTTACTTAGATTTTTTTACTTGAAAGCAATCGACTGTTACTCCCTCCGGTCCTATTAAGGAAACTAATTATATTACTTAATCATATCATATATAATATTTTATTACATTATATATTAGTTCATTAATCAAACAACATAATTGAAAGAAAAACGATAAATTTTAATGCCTTAAAGTAATGTAATTAACTTTTTTAAGATTTTCTTAAAATTCTCTAAAAAAGTCAACTGACTCTTATAAATAGGACCGGAGGTAAAATAACCCATGGAAGAAATACTGACATGGCAAATGAGCTGTGAAATAGGGCTAACAAGGATAATTTGCTTACTGAAGGAATACGCCGCAGCACTAGGGAGAGGCGAGTCACGTGGAAGATGAGGGAATAAACTCTGTTTTGGGAATGAGAGGAGGGTGTGGAAAAAGTCGTATGACGTTCTCTCTCTCTATACCTTTACTTCCTCTCTTCTGGACCCCTTTAGTGGGTATTTCTTTTTGCTATTTTCTGACATTCCGTTAGCTTACAGCTTTATCCTTTCCCTAAATTCCTGAATGTTTTGGATGTGAAAACTTACTTGGAGTTATATTGAATAACATTCAGTGAGCAAGTTGATTTGCAGCATTTTTCTGAATTAAATCCATAACATTTACGTAGATTCGGTGCTTAAAATTTTAAAGACAAGTCATGTGAATATATATACATGTATGGATGGAAAATTTTCTCATATAGTCATACGGAAAAAATGACTACAATTTTGTATTGGATGATTTTTTTTTAAAAAATTAAACTAAAATAAAAATGAAATCAAATGGCTTTATATCATAGGAAATTCCCTAAGATAAAGGAGTTGGAGAGCGACTTTTGGGTTAGAAATGGTTTCGCCATTAAAAGAAAAAAAAGCACAAACACGTCTAGTTTTCCTAAATTGCCTTCTGGAGTCATTTCAATTCAAGAATTTGCAAAACTACAAGTGACTTATTTTGAGAAGTTCGTCTGAAAAACACACACACACACACTCTCTAAAAGGGGGTCGCCTAAAAAACTCAAATGCCGAAGGACATACAATTTGTATGAATTGATATGTACCGTTCACTAACTTATAAATATAATAAAACTCCTCCTTTGATTAACATAAAAGCTAAATGACTAACGTGTGTATTAACAAAATTAGTTAAATTAATTATTTATAACAATTGCGTATTAATTTTCTTATAACACCTTTTCAATCATGTTAAATTAATATAATATCATTAATTTAGTATATTCATAAAATTAATGAACACATTGATACATGAGTTAACATACAATTTAGGGAGAATGCTATTTAAATACCTTTTGAATTTTAAAATTTTAAATCAATTCTGTTACCTATAAGAGTAATGAGATTACCTATAAGAGTAATGAGATTCACAATTCAATTTTATGGAAAATCACTAATTTGAGATTTTGAAATTTAAAAGGTATTTAAATGGCATTCTCCCTACAATTTATTTGGTAATTGTGTTTTTATCGGAGAGATTTAGAAAGTAGCTTTGTTAAACTAGAACAGTACATCTATCAAAAGGACATTCTCTGATCTCCTCTTTTGATAATGAGTTTTTCTTTCTTCCCAATATGTGCAGTGGGAGAGAGAAATATTGGGATTGGAAGATGCATGCAACATACAGGTAATATATTAAATTGGAAAAATTGGGTTTAGGTCTTAGCTAAAAGAAAACACAATCAAACGGTCTTGGGATATCTCGTAATTACACTGAAGCCACATTGACAAGTTCATGGATGTCCATGGGACTACAATGTAATTATGAGATTTCACAGGACCGTTTGATCTTATTTTACAAGTTCATGGACGTCCATGGGACTACAATATAATTACGAGATTTCATGGGACCTTTTAATATTATTTTCTTTTAGTTGAGACTTAAACACAATTTTCCCTATTACATTTTACATATCAAGTTAAATTAGTTGAAGATTTATTTTTAACTAGACACTCCTACAATAACAAATTAAAATTGTAACATTTACACCTAATAGGCTAATACTATATGTAATAAAATATAAGTGTGGATTTATCATTTTTATTTTAGATCAAATATAAGGATGGTCGATTTTAAGCATAAAACCCATGAAAAATGGAAATTCGTTACTTTATTTTGTTGTTAAACAATCTTGATTATGATGTTAGGATTCAAATTTGATCAGGTTGGAAATTGAATTCTATTTCCTTCCTGCAAGCATCACGTGGGCATGTTATTAGATGTACAGAAATCAATTAGTTAGTTTAATTATTACATGTACAATTGCTGACATTATTATATAACAAATTAAGTTAGAGTTTGTTATTTGGTTAATTGTTTCTATTATCTTGTATTTGTATATAAAGACATGTATAGACCTCATTTGAGCAATAATAAGAATTTCTTTTCTCAGTTTTCTATTGTCTCATGGTATTAGAGTTTATTTTTTTCTCTCTTCAGATTTTACTTCGTAGTCCGTGTCATTTTGTCCTTCTCTTTAGAAGTCACTTGGATCACTTTTCCTTCCGAAGCACTACGTTTTTCTCTTTCTTCTGAAGTTTCTTGTTGCACTTTTCCTTTCTTGTTGCACTTTCCCTTTTCCTTCGCGACAATATTCTGAGGGTTTCTTTTCCGGTGGCCATGGCGACTTCTTCTCAGTCTTCTCAGTCGGTGACGGGGACGGTGACGGCCAAGGAAATCAGTCAGGACCCATCCCACTGTTGCTACATCCATCCCAATGAGAATCCCGCCTTGATTTTGGTCTCTCCGCCTCTCGATGGCCTCAATTACAGTACTTGGGCTTGGGCTATGGCGATGGTGCTGGAGATGAAGAATAAGCTCAAATTTGTTGATGGTACTATCTCGGTCCCTTCCCGCGACGATCCTCTGTACATCCCGTGGAGGCGATGCAACACTCTCGTCCTCTCATGGATTACGAGATCTCTTTCATTGCCGATTGCTCAGAGCATACTCTGGTTAGATACCGCTGCAGCTGTCTGGAAGGATCTGAGGGATCGTTTCTGTCAGAGTGATGTTTTTCGCATTTCTGAACTTCAGGAGGAACTCTTTCACATTCAACAAGGTGACCATTCTGTTTCTGATTATTTTACTAAGTTGAAGATTGTTTGGGATGAGCTTTTGAATTACCGCTCATTGTCTAATTGTTCATGTGATTCTCGCAATTATCAAGAACAAGATTTTGTTATTCAATTTCTGAAAGGTTTGAATGACCATTTTGCTACTATTAAGTCCCAAATCATGTTGTAGTCACCATTGCCATCTATCAATCGTGTTTTTTTCATTAGTTGTCCAACAAGAATGTGAATTAAACATTGGATATGATGTAAAAATCTGTGCTAGTAAGCCTGTATATGAAAATGTTTCTAGTTCATATGTTTCTTCGAAGCCTCATACTGGTGGGACAACTAACAATAATAAGTTTTGCACTTATTGTAAGAAGCCTAGACATACCATTGATACATGTTATAAGAAACATGGCTATCCTCCTAGTTTCAAGTTCAGAAACTCTTCTACTATTGTGAACAATTCTATGGCTATTGAACCCTTATCTGAGCCACCCACTGCATCCAATGCTGCCTCTCCAGTACCGCAGCTCACTCCTGATCAGTATGATAAACTTCTAGCTTTGCTTAACAATGCTTCTGTCACTCAGAATCCGCATATTTCTGCCCTAACCTTCACTGGTACTCCTCAAGCTCAAGTCACTCTCCCTCCACCTTCAGGTACTTCCCCTGTTGTTTTACATTTCATTTCCAAACCTAATGTCTGGATTGTAGACAATGGCGCCACTGACCATGTTTGCTTTTCTTTATCATGTTTTGCTTCTTATAAGGCCATTTCTCCTTTTCCTGTTCAGTTACCCAATGGTTCTCTTGCTAATGCTACACATGTAGGCATTGTGCATTTGTCATCTACTATCCAACTTACAAATGTTCTCCATATTCCTAATTTCTCTTTCAATATCATTTCTGTCTCCAAACTTACATCCTCTCTTTCTTGCTCACTAACTTTCTT
>JBAGKO010032152.1:0-10575 GCA_037177275.1 Acacia concinna | reverse complement strand
TTCTAAAATTTCTCTGAACTTCTTCTCAACCTCCAACCAACTTCATTCATCTTCTAATATGCTCTACTAATTTTCCCAAATCTCATTCTAAAACAACGAAGCCTCTAGATATATGCTGTAGTTCATTTTTGGCCAAAAATCCGGTCCAGCCAAAAATTAATAAAATAATCATAAAATCACCAAAAATTCATATGGCTTCTAAAAATCATTCTAACTATCTCATGATGTTCTAGATGCTCTAAAATAATTTCTGAGATTTTATGAGAATTTTTGGGGCTTTTGGACCTGTCCAAAATTCAGCCTCTAACTTTGCCGTATTTTCATTCTTTGCACATAGGTCCTTCCCCGACTTTCACTTCAAAAGTCAGGAGATCTCTCTCTCCTCCACTGATTATGGCCCTCTATCCATCTCAAATACCCCATCTAGGCCCTGAAAAATATCCAGGTACGACCCTTGTCTACCCGAAATCCTCTATCTAGGCCTAGAAAATTTTTGGGATGTTACACTAGCGGAGACTACAAATCCCACCAAGCATTTGTCTTCATTTCATTACATATCTTGAGCCCTAAATTTTATAGAATGTATCTTAAACTCTTGTGATTTCACTCTATATTGTTGATTGGCTTCTTTTTCTCTCTACTATCGGCATCTCTTCACTTCCACACTTATATTTGTTACGTAGACATCTAAACATTAAGGCATTTTGTTTTGTGATGAGACCCTAGTACAGTTTCATGATGAAGGCCACATTTTGGTTGTATAAGTTGTTGATACCCAACTCTCCATTAGATCTCTCCTCCTTTATCATCTCCCAAGAAATTAGGTACATCTTTAAGCTATCCAAACTTTGTTTCAAAAAAAAAATCTCTACTCATTTTGTTTACCTCATGTAAAACAACTTTTGGGATCAACAAAGTCTACATCTGATTGTAAGGAAGGGTAGACATAATAGATTTTATGAGAATGGTGTTAGAATTGGTTGACATCTAATAGCGGGTAAATTGGGTATAAGAAAAAAAAACTTAAGAACTTTAAGAATCTCTTTTCATCTTAATGATAAAGCATAACTGTATAGTCAAATAACTAAATTGATCATGCTCAAGATAGAAGATATAAGGGAAGAGAAGTTGTAAACAATGATTTATCCTAGGTTGATCCTCTATTGAGCTACATCCAGTCCCCAAGCTCCTCTTAATATTTTCAACCCACTAGCTTCTTATTTAATCCGAGCACAAGAGAAGCCTTTACAATCCCACAAGTTTAGTTGAGCACTTGTAAGCCTTTTACAACTCTATCATGGAGACACTCTCCTTATATACCGTAAGGATACAACCTTGATGACAAATAATTGTAATCAAAATTCTCTCTTAGAAGTAGATTAAGATGAATACTGAAGCACAATCAAATAACCTATCTCTAAAGTATATTACATAAGCATTTAAAAATAAAGAGTATGTGAGATGGCATGTTAGAGTCAAAGATTCAAAATTTCAATGGCGAAGGGACAAGCTCTCTCTTCTTTAGTGTTGAATGATCTTACATATGTAGTTGATGTAGCATGATGACTGTTAGACACAATCTTCTTGTTGCAAACTAGCTGTTGGAAGTTATTGTTGAAGCCTATGACATATTTTGCTTTTTAGTTGTTGAAGCTTGAACTAAGTTTAATCACCTATAATCTTCATGTAAACTTGATTAGTGATTATTAGGAATAGAATAATCAAGATTTATATGAGTTTGGAAAATAATTGTTAAATTTAATATGATAATTAAAATTGTGAAGACTCATCACTCGAGTGGCCACTTAGATTCTGTGAAGGGAACATTGCATTACTCTTTAGGATCACTGTAGTTATGTGGAAGTAATGGGTCATCACTACAGTGCTGACTTGAGTGATCTTGTCTTCAAGATATTTTTAGAAAAATTAATCACTAGGATAAATCACTACGATAATATGGTAGTGATGCTTTTTTCACACATCACTCAAGTGGTTACTAGAGTGATCTTCTTTGAATTTTCATAAGATCACCGTGGTGATGTGGTAGTGATGAGTGAAAACAGGATCACTTAAGTGGTCAATCGAGTGATCATATCATATCACTAGCAAGTATCATGGTGGTGTAGTGATCACTCAAGGGATTAGCCTATTTAACTTCAAATTAGGAAAATGACCTATCTCCATAAATATCTTTAGGTATTCTTTCAAACGCAACAAGAATCATTGTAACATCCATTCTATTGTAAAAGTTATGATCCAAATAGTGACCACTATTAAAAACAATGTTTAATTTTGAGAGTCAACTTCCAAAATTCACATATATTTCCTTGAAAACTCTTTGAAAGTTATCATAGTCTCTCTGAAATGCCTCTTGAGTCTAGTCTTATACACAACAAGTTTCATCTCAATCAAAGTTCTAGTTTGGGAGATACCTTAAAAATATTTAACTTGCCCTAAAATAGTGTAAGAAGTTCAAGAGTCAACTTTAAATATTTGTATCTCTTCCATTTGATTATATTTAAGTATATTCTTGGTGTCTGTACATCACAGTTGACGTCTATTTTCATATGAAATAAGTTTTACCTTAATATGATGTGTGATATGGAAGATATTATTAAAAGACCAAGCCTCTACTTTACTGGACAAAAACAAAGCATATTAGAATATGCATCACTCAAGTGGTTACTCGAGTAATCATCAAAAGGTCATCACCATAGGTGTTACTCGAGTGATCAATCAAGTGAAATTTATGTACTCAAGTAATCATCAAAAGGTCATCACCATAGATATTACTTGAGTGATCATTCAAGTGAAATTTATGTAACTTCCATATGAGTAATTTTAGCTTAGAATTGACTTATTTTAACCTCCATTTAATCATGAACACTTCTAATATCACATTCAAGAGTTGAATCTTGATTTCCCATTGTATATTGCAAGTTCTTGTTTCTTCAATCTATTCTCTTCTTCTTCTTGATTATTCACCACAATCCTTTTGATAAATCCTTGCGTTTTTTATCTTATGAGATCTTCATTCTTCCTTCTAATTCTTCTTCATTATCCAACTTAATAGCTTCTTCTTTTCTTTGATTAAAATATGATGAAGATTCTTGCTTCTTTTTCTTTTTCCTTTTGATAATCCAATTAAATAAATCCCTTATTTACTTAATTTATTCTCCCCATATTTGATAACTTCATTCTTCAACATCTCTTTATTCTTCATCTTGATCATTCACCATAATCCAGTGAAAGTTTTTCTTTCTTTAATATTTCTTCTGTCTTCTTCTATTTAATCATTCTCAATTTTCTTCATTCTTTCTTCAATATCTTCTTATTTTTTCTCTTGATCATTCTTCATAGCCTAACTTAACTAAACTACAAGATATTTCATAATAAATATCGATTAGTCAATGTTAGAAATAAATGTATTATGAAAACATTTTGCACTTAATATTTGGTATCTATATTTGACATCAACAAAACTAAGTATTCTAACAAATGGTCCTTCTTGCCATGCTAAGAAGCCTCTCTTTCCAATTTGCAAGTCTATCTCTTGTGTATTGGACAAATGGAGCAAAAATTTGCTTTACTACTCTTTCATGTATAAAGGCAACTCCTAAGTGTTTCCCAAGATAGGTAATTAGCCTTTTGCTCAATCTTCTAATAAATTTAAGAGCTCAATTAAGTGTACATTATGTGAAGCAAATGCTTTAGACTTCTACAAACTTATTTTGTTTCTTGATACACAACAGAAGAAATTCACGATCCTTTGATTTTATTCATATAATCATTTGATACTTCAATAAACAAGAAGATATCGTTAGGAAAGAACAAATGTGACAACATAGGCCCGTGTCTAGTCAACTTCAGAGGTTTCCACCTACCCCCTTTACCTCAGTATGGATGAGTTGGCCAAGGCATTCCATGCAAATCACAAATAAGTATGGACTAAGAGGGTTACCTTGCCTAAACCCTTTAGATGGAAAGAAACTCTCAAAAGGGGAGCCATACCATACCACTTTCATTAAGGCTAAAGAAACACATTCGATAAAGAGAAACAGAAACTTCTCATTGATACCCAAACTTTAAAGATAAAACTTTATAAATCTCCAATTAAGTCCATCATAAGCCTTCTTCATATCAACTTTGATTGCTATATATCCCTTACACCCATGTTTGTTACATATGTTATGTGTGGCTTCTTCAGTAAGAATCACTTTGTCAAATCTTAGGCACCTACTTATGAAATTGCATTGATTAGGCTTGATGACATATGTAGTCCATAAACCCTTAGAGTCTGTTGGCTAGTACCTTCTTTAAGAACATGAAGAAAACATTGGATAAAGAAATTGGTCTAAAGTCTTTCATTATAGAAAGATGATCTACCTTCGGGATTAGAACAATATTTGTCTGGTTGAAGCTTTTTATTAGGCTTGGGTTATCAAAAGCACTAGTAATAAGCTCACATGTAACATAGCAAATTTTAGATGTAACATCTTACTTTTTACCTCTTACCATCTCTTAAGGTAGCCTTTAGAACGATCGTCGTGTCCGTATGTTGGGATAGAGAAAAGTAAATTTCTAAGTCATGTGAAATAGATAAACAACTTTATTAAAAAATGAAGGCATACAGACCAGAATCCAAAATATACATTGATCATACTGTATGTATTACATGCCAGGAAACATGAAATATAAATATCTATACTAAGTTTGTTCCCTTGTCTTGCCTCTTTCAAATCTTTCACTTGCATTGTGAAGAGAGTAAGTTTTCTAGAGAAACCTTAGTAGCAAAATCATAACCAGAAACCATGTAATGCAATGCATGTCATGCTATATACAATTCCCTATTACTCCTCTAGTGCCCTCTCTCTCGGCACTTACCGTATACTAGAGCCTGCACGCGACTCAACCCAAATTCAAACAGCCAATGCATATAAACAGGGAGTCATATATCTCATACATACATGCTAGTTCAACCAGAACACAATATACAAGTATATAACAAACAGCAAACAAACAAAGCAATACAAGTTAAGGGTAGAGACTTTAACTATTGTATACTCTTATACAGTGTGGGTACTTTGTTCGTTGTCTTTGGCACTACTGGATTACTAGAACACTTCTTTGTAATGCCTACATATGTTGAGGCAAGCGAATCACCCAAGAGGTGGTGAATTAGGTGTTTTCAATTTTCTTCAAAAGCTTAAACATAAGGAGTATAAATATTTGATATTGTCAGTTTTTAGCCAAAAACCTAGTTCAGCTAAAAATTATGGAAAACATAAAAAATTCACTAAAAATTTCCTAGACCTCCAAAAATTATTCTAATAATTTTATACTATTCTGAACACCTTGTAATATTTTTTGGGATTTTTGGGAAATTTTTAGTGATCTCGGACCTGACCATATTTTGACTTGAATCTTCACAGAATTTTTCCTCTTTGAACATAGGTCCTTTTCCCGGATCTAATTTCAATTGTTGTGAGATCTCTTAGTCCTCTACAAACTAAGGCCCTTAGTTCATCCTGAATACCTCATCTAGGCTTCAAAAAAATATCTGGATATTACATTATGCACCAAATATTCCTTGTAAATAAGACAAATTAAATGGAATAAAATGGTGGATTTGGTTTAGGAATTATGTCCAAAGTATGTTCTGACTAATTTATGGAATGAGATTGGTGATAGTTATGTTGTGTGTCATTTTTTCCTATGCTAATGGTGTCCAAAAATTATGAAATTTTGAAATCTAAAAATAGACATATCAATCTTTAATTTTATATATCATTTGTATCATTTGGATGTATATGTTCGGAGTTCTATATTCTTGAAGTTTGGCTAGGAAAAACTGACAAATTCTCGAGCAGTGATAAGTTGAGTAGGATACTGAATTGATATGTATTCAAAAAGCTTATAGCTATATTTTTTCCCTAAAATATACTGGTTAAGGGTCACATAGACTTTGGAATCAACTGAATTGGACATCTGTATCATTAGTTATGAATTTTCAAAGATTAAAGAAAATTTTGCCTGCAATTGATTCAAGAGAAGGAAAATAAGGGAAAAGGGGCCTTATGAGAAAATTAAGGTTAAGGAGGTAGAAGAATGAGTTCCATGTGGGAAAATATGGAATATAATAGTTAAAAATGGTTCCAAGAATTATTCATAAGCAATAATTTGAAATTGAGCCTAAAAAGGATTTATGGTAAAAATAAATTACCGTAATTAAAAATGTAATGGCATGTTGGTTATTTGTGGCTCATCCAAGGATAAAAAGGGAAGATTAAATATGATCTCAAGGGAAAAATAGGAATATCAAAATGAAAGGCTAGTATTTTACAAGCTAAAATATCAAGAAGAAAAAAACAAAACATGTGGCCAAGTATTTAAGTTGATTAATTAATTAAATTAAGCATATGTTGGCTAAAGTGGATAAAGCCAATTGAAGAGGCAATTGGTAGCCTCATTTTTGGGGGAAGCAAAAAAGAAAGAGAGAGAGCTCAAGAGAATAGGGAGAAGGAAGGGAAAAAGAAGGAAGAGTAAGGTGAAATCAAGAGGATTAAGGTAAGTTTAAGCACAAACCTTCCATTTTCTTCTTGATTATTGGCCTCCACTCTCTCCTAATGGTTATTGCCTTTTTGAAATCATGTGTAGCAAGGAGATAATCAAAGTTTGGTGAGGAAGGGTTGTTCAGGTTTTGAAGGATAAATCAAAGAGACCATAGGTAACTTCTGTACTTAGTCTCTTTTATTGATTGTTGGAGGTGTGAAGTTGTGATGATGGCTATTTTTGTTTCTTTGATGAGTTAGGTTGATTATGGTATTCGAGAAGCATGAACCCTAAAGGGGAGGTACTGCCCAAATTTTCATTGGCTCTAATTTGGGTTGTTAGAGCTAGATATTGACTGATTTAATGCTTTCAATGTGTGTAAAATAGAAAATTTTGTGGGGGTAAAGGTGAGGAAACAAGTTTTGAAGCATAGGATAGAAATCACACTTTTGTCAAAATATGTGTTAATTTTGGATTAGGGTGGTTTGGAAGGAGTTTGAATTTGGAAATTCTAAGCTCAAAAATGAATTCAAGACATGAAATTGTGTAGGGCTAAGCTGGGTCATGATTTTTGGAGCAGTATAATTATACTGGGTATAAAAGGAAAGAGACTGATACCCCTAAAGGTAGTTTTGTAATTAGGCGTTTTGGATGTGGGTAATTAATTATAAATTTTTAGATATGCTTAGGTCTTAAATGTTTAATGAGTAGAGACTCATTGTTATACATTTTGACTTATACTATTTGATATCTACCTTGATAGGTCAAAAGCTGGTAGAATGATTGAATACGAGAAAAGGACTTTAAGTAATAACTCTATCCTTCATATACTATGTGATGGGTCATATGCTTTATGTTGCCACATTTTGTGTTATGCATGTGATGAGCATTATACCTATGGGAAAAGCATAAGTACCACCCATGGGAAAGCACAAGTACTATTAGGCCCATGTAGGACCTAGTTGAGGTGTTGCGACTCCACATTCTGTGTTATACATGTGATGAGCATTATACCTAGTTGTGGTGTGAGAAAAGCACAAGTACTACCCATGGGAAAGCACTAGTACTACTAGGCTCATGTGGGACCCAACTGAGGTGAGATGGGAAATCATTATATGCATGTGAGATGCATTCTACCTAGCCAAGCAAGTCTAAGGGACTAATATGAGAGGTAATGGCATAGAGGTTCTGTTGCATTATATGGTGCATTTCATGCTTATTTATCATAGTTTATATGACCGATTGTCTATTACTACTGAGATTCATTTGAAACTCACCCTTTCCAAGAATATTTAACTTTAATCAGCTAGAGATGGAAGATCCTAGGGCAAAGGCATAGTGATCTGATACTAAAAGTTCATACCCAATGCACAAGGAAGACTTTTGTTTTAGACTTGGTTAGTTATATTTTGGTTTTTGGACGTGCTTTAAATGTATATAATATGATAATCTTGTGGGAAACCTTGTATTCACCAAGTTTGAATTAAACGTATCTGTATTGTTTTCATGTTATTTCTTGCTCATAATTGAATTGCGCTCAATTACTCTAATGAATGTTGAGTTGGAAGTGGGGTATAACATCACACATCCTTGTGCCCTCAATTTCCACAGGCTTTGAAAGAAGTGGGATTATAGACCATTAGCCCCTAAATCCTTGAATGCGTCCATTTCAAATGCTATATTTTTATTTCAATGGGAGATACCATTTGATAGATAAGGTTCAAGTTTAACTCCTTAAGGAGGAAATTAGACGTCCAATCCAATGTAGGTGTGACTTCTTCATCATAGTACAAATTTTTTAAGAACTCTAATACCATATGATTTAGCAAGGTTTGATCCATCACCTAATTACCACTTTCATCTTAAAGTGCACCCACTTTCTTTTTCTTTGTCTTTTGTCTTATTAGTGTGTGAGCATGAAAGAACTATGTATTTCTATCTCCATACTGAAGCCAACTGGAACAATAGTTGCTCTTCCTAGTGTGCTACCTTTATATACTCCTACCACAATTTAGTTTCTAGTTTTATTAAACCAGGATGAAAGTAGGCGTTCTTTGCTTTGTCAATCCCCTCTAAGTGCTTTAGTAACTCCCTCTTCTTTTTTAGTGTACTACTAACAAATGAAAAGACCCTGTATACTAACTAAGGCATTAAGCCTAATTACAATGTATTAAACAATCCAACTTGAGTTATACAACAATTAACCGTGATAGAAAAGCTTTTAATCACATTTCCCATACATTCTAACATGGTTAAAAGGATTAAAACCATATATAAGACTAAATATGATATAAAGGAGTAAAACTAAATTTAAATGGCCTATGATAGTTATAAAAAGGATTTATCCATTACTTCAAAAACCTTTTCAGTAATCCAATAAAATTAACACATCAAGGTTCAGGGCACTGATCCCACCCACAAACCTACTACTAAAACCACATATAAGACTAAAGGCACAATTAGAATAAGGTTAGAAATCCAGCCCACTAGTCCACACACATATCATTGAATCCCACAACAAAAGGTCTAAACAAAATAATTTTCCTACACAAATAATATTTTTGATCGACCAAAATATCATATTATGCAAAATAAGGCCTCAAGCCCAATAAGAATGTAATAGTTATCCCAAATGATGTCATGGTATATCAAAACATATTGGCCCTATGATGGCAATATATAAAATAATACAACCCCAAAATCAAGTGGCCTACAAGGCTACCAAAGCCTATGCCTCTACCTTCTTTCCTTGACCTTTAAATTGATTAGAGGTCTCACCTAAAAATATATAACAACAAGACAAGGTGAGACACAAAGTCCCATTAACCAAAATCAATTTATAAAGTATGCAAGAAAGGATTGTAAGTCAGAGAAGCATGTTTATAATAATAATAATAATAATAATGCTGTCAACAATTAGAACCATCCCCACTCATCTATCTTACTCCTCCTTATATCTTTTGGCTGTGGTAAAACCTATCAGTGCTAGTACACATGGCCAAAGGTTAGCTAGTCACTTCAAGAATAATGTCCCCTCTTAGCCACCACCGATATATCATAATAAGGAGGTATCTGCTCAAAATACTCAGCACAAATCTGGGCCAAGAATGAGAAAGTCATTGGGCACGTGATTTCACGATATCTCTTCTACACAACCCAACATGTCCCATAACATGACACAATATACTTAATATAATTGTTGGAAGCATTTCACAACAATACAATTCCATATACATTATAATCATCACAATAGTAATAATCTCAATTATAATCATAAGTCATACATGAAAGTTGCAAAGTACATTGATTCACTGAACTACAATTATATCTAAAATACACATAATTTTCAAGACACGTGCAAGTAGCATAAATAAATGTAAGGCTTAGAAAACACCTTACAGCACAAAACATGCATATATAATAAATTAACCCTTATCACCTTAACTTCAAGCTTAATCTTAAAATTTTTGAGAAATAAAGGCACCAACCACAATCTGGTCACAAATAAATCTTTACATTAACATATATACAAATTTAAAACATAAATCAAATAATTTACTTAATTATATAACTTTAAAGTTTTGAATTAATTACTTTAGGATTACAATTTCACACTTTAACCCCAATTATTTGTTCTAAATTTTTCTCAACTCAAATAACTTAGGTGAATTATCAGTTAACACCAATTTTATGTAATTGTACAAAATCGTCAATTCAAAGTTTAGAGTTTCAAACATAAAATTGTTATTTTATAAATATCTAAATTTTTCAACAATATAAATTGATTAACATTTTGATAATACCTTCAATAACCCAAATAAATTGTTTAACGTAATGTAATAGGCTAAGCAAGTATAAAAATAAAAATTTATGGTCTATTTATAATAAAATTTAATTATAAAATAATAAAACAACCAAATGATAAATTCAAACCGATTATAATTTGTTAGAACTGGCTGTTCACCCAAGAGGGGGGTGAATTGGGTGTAAAATAAAACCTTATATATTTTGAAAATCTTTTCG
>JBAGKO010032131.1:0-10576 GCA_037177275.1 Acacia concinna | reverse complement strand
GGTATATGTCTATCCTAATCGCAAATTAGATCATAATCTAATATCATATTACTTAATCTCATAGCCTAATTAAAATTTCCTTTGTCAAGGTAAATTATAATACTCAAATTTATACTTAATGTATTTAATGGTGATCAAACACTAAATAGATAAAAATATAAACAAGATTAAATAACTAAAATTAATATTAAAACATAATTAAAAAATAAAGCAAAGTCTAATAAACTAAATAAGTTTATAGATCCTCTAATTGCAAGATAAACTAACTAATCATCATACAAAATTCAAATCAGCATCGACACAAATTCTTAACACAAACTCAGTAAGTCAAGACAAATCCCAAATCTTCAAGCGTTGAAGAACTAGCCATGATTTCATCTCCAACAAGCTCTAATCCCACGGCAATGGCAGAAGAGGTGAAGGTGTTGATGGTGACTAGCTGGAATGGAAGAGAGAATGGCGATGGAGGTGGTTGACGGCGCCTGAAGTCGCAGCACACTGTCAGCTCGCGGCACCGTTGAGCTCCCTTCCCTGCAGCTTTTTTTTCGAAGGTGAACAGTGTTTCTCCACCGCTGCAGCTCTTCCCCGTAGCTTCCTATTTTTCTTGCCTTAGGTTTCCTCACTCCATTCATTAAAACGGTGTCGCAAATACCTTTTACAATCTGCAGCAATTTTTAATTTCTTTTTATAAATAAAACACCACCACGTTATATCCTGCAAAGAAAACAAATAATTAATAAATGAAACAAACAATTTTCTCTTCGTCTTTTTTTAATTTTATATGTTAAAATTGTAAACTACTACTATCTAAGATATTTACAATCAAAATCCCACGAATGATGCACTACTTTGATTTCTTATCAAATCTCAATTAAATCTCCAAAATTATATAGATAACTCTTCAAATATTCTCAAAATATATCTTAAATGTACAAAATATGGAGAGTTATCAGTAGCCTCTGTTTTAAAAAAATCAGCACTAAATATGAAATTGTCCCTCCTATTCTCTCATCTTCTACACTATTTTTCTCTTGTATATTCTCTCATCTTCTGAAGCGAACTATTTCTCTCTTCATTTATCTAAATCGTTAGCCACCTCCCTCCCTCTTCTCATGCTGGGCTCCTTCTCATGGTGTTTCTCTTAGTTGGATGAGAGGTTCCACTAAATTACTAGAAGCATTTGTCTCTCGAAGATTCAACAACTGGTATGTTCACTCTAATTTTTTTTCCCTTTCGATTGTGTTAATTTTACATCGCATTAGGTGAATATAAATTTTTTTCCCTTTGCTATATTGCTCTTGTTAATGCGTTTGCCGCCTTTGCTTGAATTTTTTTTTCCCTAACTGCTATATTACTTTGCCCATTAGGAATTGAAGTTGCTATAGGAAGAGCATCAAAGCACAAGTTTTAGAGTAAGTTAGAGCTAGAAGAAAAGCTACGAACTGAACCTAATGGAGTTGCTTTCAAAAAGAAAAGAAAATTTAAAAAAATATATATATCGTCTGTTTTAGTAACAATTTAGAAAAATAATAATAATTTGCCTATGCGTCTGTTTTTATAAAAACGGACACCTATAGGGGCGTTTGTTTTGGCAAAAAACAGATGCCCCTATGGGCATCTGTTTTGCCAATTCCCATACGCATACATGCATATGTTTTCCTTAGAAAAAAGACGCATGTATATGTCTGCTTTTTGGAAAGAAAAAAAAGACGCATGCATGCGCCTGTTTTTTGAAAAAGACGCTAACTTTTTACATTTTTCGTATAAACGATTGCTTGAAAATAGATGTAAAAAGGATTCTAAAACAAACGTTAAAAGGCCCTTTTTCTGATAGTGAAAATGGGATTCATCATTATTAAATAGGTCGAGGTAGATAGATGTTTAGGGTATTAGTGGTGTAATTGTTGTTGAACTGGGATCAACTCAATTGTGATTAAAATATATAAAGTATTCATTTATAATCTTGCAAATAAGTGAACCTTAATTGTGTTTTTATATCGTGATAGACAGCTGTATCGCTCATAAATAGACAATTGTATGCCTTATATTACTTTTGGTCTTTAATAAAAGAACTGCAATTGGATTTGGTCCAAAATATAATGTATGAATCTATTTTATTTCTTATATGTATTATTTTTCTCTAAAGTAATTTATTTAACTCATAATATATTAATCTATTTCACTTTCTTAATTTCTTTTTTATCCTGAATATATATTTTTCATTAACAAAGACAAATGATTTCACTTTCCTAATGTAACCATTATTAGTTAGGTAGTTCTTATAGACTGGATAAACTATTTCATTTAAATATAGAAAAACACTCCAATTTTAATAGTTATAATATAATATAATATAATATAATATAATATACACACCTAAAAATGTCATCACAAATTGAAATCTCCACGCATGCATGGACATGTTCTGCATTTTCTTCTTTTTTCTATTTCTTTTCTCCCTTAAGGAATCTCCCATCTCTGCAGGAACCACTCATGCATTAATTATGGAAGGAGATTGAAGTGTATATCTTTTGCATAACCCAAAAATGGTTAATTTTCTTCAATACGCATTATTCTCTATAATTCCTAACTCACTCTATTCACCAGATTGCTGCTGATTTGGCCGGTTTGTCTCCTTGTAGTCGTGCTCACAAATATGTATATATATATATATATATATTTCTTTATAGGTTTTTCTTCTTCTTTTCTTCCTGGCTTTAATATTGCCAGAGAAACAAACAGAAAAACAGAAAGAAAGAAGATGGACGTGGCACAACACAACACAAGCTAGCTAGGTACGTAGTTTCTCCTTCTAAGCGATGACTTCACATCAAATTCATAAACAAAAAATAATAACTTCAATAATTAAATTGTTTGTTTGTATTAAATAGAGGCAACTATATATATATATATATATATATATACTGATGAATATTTGATCTACTGATTAATCAATAAGTATTCCAAAAAATTGTATATATAATTTTCGTTGTAATTAATGAGATTGCTTTTTGTTTTTTGCCAATATTATCAAACATTTTTTATTTACAGTAAGAAGAGTATATAATTTTTCTATTGTTATAAGGTCCTTTTTTCGTAAAATAATAATGTTGACACCTTTTAAATTTAAAGGGAGTAGAAAGGTGAAAATAATTATTAATGACTAATTTAAAATAAAAAATTGAAAGTAGGAGAAAAACAAACGAAGAAATAATAGACCGTTTCAATTAAAGTTTAATTTAATGATCCAAGTTTTATATAAAAGCTTCACACATTATACTCATTTTTGCACTGCAAGTGGATATTTTTCTAGGGGAAGAAGCTAAAACCTCTATGATCATTTATGATATTAGAGGTTCACGTACGCAAGATTATCTTTTGATATTTATTAATGAATCTGATTAATAATTAATAAGTATCTAGTAACATCCGCAAGCATCAGAAATATCTAAGTTGACTCATTATGTTACCCTAAAAGATACCTTGTCTCATTAATACCTAATGCCAATTTCATTAATAATTAGGTTTTTTACTTGTTATAGTTTACATCCTTATCCATTTACAAATAAGTAACATATGCGTAGTATAATGTCTTCTGGTACATTAATCATGGAGAGGCCAAAACAAACATACGCAATTAAATATTGGACAGATGACGATGGCAGCAGCAATAATAAATGGTGGGCCTTTTAATAAGTTATATCCGGGCATTAAAAATATTCATTTTTGAGGTTTGGAAGCTATGTATGTATGCGTGCATGCATGCAACGCGTGTGTGCAAATAATACGACAATAACACAATCAGTTGCTTTGTGCGGTTTAGCCAGCAAAAACGCTCAACGATTTTGATTTTTGAATAAGAACTAGTTTTGTCTTTAGCTGGAGATGGGCCATGCAATTGGCAAGAGGTAAAAACTCTAGTTTTATGTGCTTATTTTATTTGTGTGTGTGTGTGTGTGTGTATATATATTAGCGGTGATGAAATTGATTTTAGATATTTAAGCGAAATTGATTTTGTGCAAAACCTAATCGATATGGATGCTTATGACGACAATATCATGATTTTAGCTAGGTTAAAAATAGATTTTGGTATGATGGGTATAATTGATTTTAAAATCAATCCAAAGAGGAACATGGTATCACTTGATCAAATTTTGAGTATTGTATAATTTAATTGGGGGTAGTTCTCTAAACAATAGTTTTTTTTCCACCACTGATTTTACGTACTTCTTTGGTAATGTGTTTGGAATGACTCGGGATACGTTAAGTTCGTGAGGCTATATGACAATTAGCGGTATTTTACTTTCTTTACAGTTTTAACCCTTTTGCCTTCACAGTTTACACCTAAATTACCACTACTATAAAGTGGATTATATTTTTTATACCAATGCAGTTTAATTACAAGGTTTGAGAAAATCTATGTTAATTATCCTTTTTTTTAAAAAAAAAAAACTATGTTTAAGTGGGCTTTTCAACTCTTCATATAAAATATCAATCGAATACATCATCAATTGTTTTTGGCGAGTGAAATACACCATTGTTAGTTAGTAAGTCTCACGGTTTTATTAGAAAAAATTAAATTAAATTAACTCCCAAATAAAAAATAATTATTTTTTATTCTAATCTATAAATCAAAATTTAGCGTTTACAAGTAATTTTCCCTGCAATGTAACATTTTGTACATTTATAAATATTATATGCAAAGTAATAAAGAATTTACCCGTTGAACAACAACAAAATATTTGATGTACTAAATTCATGATGCGATTTATCATTGAGACAATATGATAATTAAATTAAAACTGCCTCTCCAATTATAGAATTATGTGATGAATTTACATTAATATTTCTACGTTGCGAAATTTTGTACTCACAGCATATAGACAATATGGAACTCAATAAAACTCTGTCACATCTAAATATTAATTATTCATCAGGAGGACATATATATAGATATATTTGCCTGTCACACTTTTACATACTTGTGAAGGAGTATAATGTAATTTATGTAAGCTTGCAAGATCATATAACTTGCAAAGGATCAAATCTTATAAGAGAGAATGAGCCAAAAAAGCAATAAAGTCCTGAAGAAGGAAAAGGGATAGAGCAAAATATACGTCAATTTAAGCCTGAAAGCCTGCAAATATACATCTATCTGTTAGAGATTATTTAACAGAATATATGATAATAATGAAACTTGAGAGTGAATCCTTATAACGACCCTGTGAGTCTTTATACAGAAGTTGTTTTATATATATATATATATATATATTGCTACACATACACCTGATCTCCTAAGTGGTCATTGATCAAAGCCAGGTTTGTTGGATAAGAACATATCAAACAAAAGATGTTGGCAGGATTAAGAGCTGGGAAGATCATCAACAAAGGTACGTTTCAACTTACTTTCATTTGCAGATAGATATCTGTTTTTGAAATGCTTGGTTTTTTTTTCCTCATCTGTAATTGTGACTGTCCTCAGATTTGTGACTGGATTAATTTAACTATTGTCTGCCTCCTTTTTATATGAATAAATTTCTCCCTCTGAATGTTATTCTTTGGAAACTGAATGGGATATATGATGGCACTGGAAACAAAGAAAGCAGGTTTAAAAGTATTATTTTTGTTTGATAATCATCAATTAGGAAGGAAGATAATTGGAAAAATAATCAAATATTTTGCATTAACATTCTGAAATTATCCAAACTATTTTAGGATGTTGGAAAGGTTCTTCCAAATTAGTTTGAGCAGAATGAAAGGTTTTAACAATCTTATTCTTAGCTTCTTTTCCATATTTCTTCTTCCTCTAAAAGTTAATTTGCGTAATTAAATTTTTCCCAATAAACGATAATCCTTCAATTCCTCAATGTCATAATTAATAGAGAAGTTTATTTTTGTCTTAAATATAAACCCGCAGTCTATTTTGTCTCTTAAATTTATAATCTGTCTCCAATATTCTCTTTATTGATTCCACAGATTAATTAAGAGGTTTTCTAAGAGTAAATTACTCAATGCAAATTATTAAAACATATACTTTTGGAAAAATAACATATCTTTTATAAATACCTAACTTAACTAATTACTTGTTTAATCTTTGTAAAACAGTTACCTAGTTTTATAAGATCGATCATTAGTGGAAGTAACTATATTTCTTTTGGTCAGCAATGTGTGGTTAACTATGAAACAGCTGCTTCAAAGTTCAAACAAAAAGGATCTGCAAAGTTTTCTTACACATTGATAAGTTTAGTGCATTATTTATTTTCTTCAGGAAACTTATTCAAGGATGCCATCTTTTTTTTTTTTTTTTGGTGAGAATGAATATTGCCATCTATAAGTGTATATTTTGATTGTCAAGCTTCCAATGAATTTCTTTCTGTCTACGACTTCTCACATTCGTCACAGTACTTCAGGATCTAATTATTACACAACACACACACAAACAAAAATATCATTTAAAAAGTAATCACGCTAAGATTGAACACAGGATACAAGCAATCTAACTACAAAAACACGATACACAAAACAGTATATATCATCAACAGCTAGCAATGCATCATTATATATATAGAACGTTATTAATTATCAATTTATGTATACCTACTTTCTGATTTATGTATATGTTTCATAGCTTCAATTTTAGTTCCTTATTTACAAACAAATTCCAATTACATATTAATATTATTCAAGCAACCCAACACAATATATATATACACACTAATTTGCAGGACTCACAACATATATATAGGTTAAGGATCATCCACAACGTTTTCATGCATGTATCTATACTTCATATATTTGCATTAATTATTACTCCTCAAGTCCTTATTAACGAAGAACTTAATTGAGGAGTACATCATGATCCCAAATGTAGATCAATTTCACATATTAGCTGTTTTTATTTTTAAATTACCCCTCTCAACAATAGTCAAGTAAAAGAGAGAGGAGGAGATAATTGTGAAAGATGACCAAGGTATTTTAAGAAAAAAAAATGTCATACTAACAACTTCTTTAATATAATCAAATTAATTAGTTAAATAGGTCTTACACTATAGGAGTATTTAATTATTTTGTACTTTCCTTTACAGACTTATAACTCCAATTTCATACCTATTATATTTGGTAATCAAGGTTTATATATACATATGTTATGTTTTTTTAAGATGACAATATTGTGGAAGAAAGCATCAACGTGCGTGAGGAATACCACATGGCGCTGAGGACGAAATCTTATGCTGCATTCTTCACTAAAGCTCAGAACTTACTCACCAACAAGCCTTCATTTTATGACAACCACCTTAAACTCTCCGAAATCCTCCTTGAACCACCCCAAGAAACCATATCTTCAATTCTTAATGATTCATCAATCATTTCACAAAAGCCAAAACTCAAACACCTGATGCTCTCTTTCTTTGACATTAGTGCTTCAGCTTCACACTTTTGTACTTGTCTCCTCAAAAGAATCAACCAAGTTCACTCTAATCACAGCTTCATCCGAAGATCAATAGATATCATAGACCAACAACACCAACCCCATGAAGAAGAAGAAGAATCATCTTCAAGAACCTTCGAACTTGTCGCATTCAAGCTCCTCCAATCATTTATGCTTTTCGAAAACCCTTTTTTATACCCGGAAAATCTCGACTTTAAAACCATCAATGACAACAACTCATTACTGCTTCAAAATCTAAAGGAAACGAGGAACAAAGTGATGAGGAAGATCAAGTACGGTTTGTGCAACATTAGCTTGTGGAGTACTAGCAACTGCCGCTGTAATGATAGCAACACATACTCTTACAATCGTTATGGGACCAGCAATATTGTGCTTTCCTCTGAAGAGTTTCAGAGAGAAGATAAGTCGAAAGATTAAGGTTTTGGGATGTGGGTTTCTTGCTAAGGTTTGCGAGCAACTTGATGTAGCAGCCAAGGGAACATATATATTGAGTAGGGACTTCGATACGACTAGTCGTTTAGTGATACGGCTTCAAAATGAGGTCGAGCGAAACCGAGAAATGATAAGGTTTTGGATGGAAAGAAAAGAGGAGATAAAGTTGGGTTTGGAGATTGTGAAGGAGATGAGGAAGAGTGAGGTTGGGTTTAGGAAGCAAGTTGAGGAACTTGAAGAGCATGTGTACTTGTGCCTTGTCACTATCAATCGTGCAAGAGCTTTGGTTGCTAAAGAAATGATGGCTACTTAAGTATAACCTTAAGGGAACAAATCTAGACTTGTTATTTGAATGGTCTAATTGTACAGTGTAATGAAGAGATTTAATTTGTTTTATTCTTCAGTTAAATTCGATCATATATTTTTTTTCCCTTTGAAATTAGATAATGAGTATGTAGATCATAGTTGATACAAAAGTTGATGGATAGATGTAAAGGAAAACTAATATTCAAGTGCTTATAATTTTATATGATTTTTAATTAAGTACCTCATTGTGGGTTTTTAAATTTTTCTTTTTATTGGTCATTATAGTTTGGGAAAATTTTTTTATATTTAATTTATTATAAAATCAAAAAAATATTTTCATTTTTATATGCTGAAAAATAATTGAGATAAATTTAAATGCTATTTACATATATGTTGTATGTGGAAATATGTAGTGGTTATAACTTTTAGCTCTTGTAGTAATTGTTATTGAGTTGTATATGTAAAATAATTATTTATTTTTGGGTTAAGGTGCTTAAATAACCATCAACTTTTTTCAAAAGTGCAAAAATAACCATGAACTATTTTTTAGAGCAAAAGTAACCATGGATTTTTAAAAAGGGTGTAAAACCGTTAAGTTACTGTAGAGCCGTTAATTTTTTATAAGGATTTTCTACAGTAAATTAACGGTTTGCTACAGTAACTTAACGGTTTTGCACCATTTCAGAAGTTTATAGTTACTTTTGCTCCAAAAAATAGTTCATGGTTATTTTTACACTTTTGAGAAAAGTTGATGGCTATTCAAGTACCTTAACCTTTTATTTTTAACACTTCTATTTTATTTGTTGGCTTGTAATACTTTTTAATTTACCTACGATATATGTTGGAGAATACGATTTATTTTGTTATGCGTTGTGAAAAATTATTGTGATGTGCTGGAATAATTGATTGAGTACTATCAATTAAAAGAGAGGGTTTAAGGCTAAGGAAGTTTCCATTGTTAAGATGTTAAGTTGCCGAAAGATAAAAGTAATTAGTAAATGCAATAGTCAAGCACCTCATAATAATTCAAAATATGTTGAAGATAGGTGTAAGATGGATCCAAAATAGATGTCATCTAACTGATGTTCAAGGGAATATATAAATGGGCTGAAAGAGTTTATTAAAAAAAAATTCTCATTTATTTTTCTTCATTGGTATTGTGAAAGTTATATAATATATATACACACACATACGGGTTTATCAATATGCTAAACAAGTTTGAGGAAGAAGCATTCACTGTTGATGGAAGTGTTGATTATAGAGGGGGTGAACTGTGCGTGGGAGCTAAATTTGGAATATGGATGACTGGAATTCTCATATTTTATAAGTTAGTTCCATATATCTCCACAAAAACTTTATCTTGATTAATTTATTAATTATGTTTCATCTATATACGATTCATGTGAGATACACTACTACAGGATATAGTTATTGCGTCCTCATATAACGTCCATTTTATTAATTAGAGACATCAATTAGAAAGGCAGTGGCATTCTCATAATTATGTTTGCTTTTAAAAGTTTGCAGGAGAGTTTCTACGTCTAAAATTAAATTTTAGTGATGTAGATTAGTAAATTTGGGAAGATATGAGTCACCAATATATTATTGATGACGCGGATAGAATAAAATCTACATCACCAATCTAATAAGCCATGCAAAAGATCTGCATCACCAATATATTATTGGTGACGCAGATAGCATAAAATCTGCGTCACCAATCACAATTGGTGTCACAGATAAGCCATGCAATGCAAGAAGATCTGTGTCACCAATCACAGATTGGTGACGCAGATAAGGCATGGATGAAGATCTATGTCACCAATCTGTGATTGGTGATGCAGATGTTGCCACATAAATTAGAATAACATGAGCTACAGCTCGAGCTCGTGTTAACTTTCCTAACTCCACTCTCATGTTCCTTTCCCCAAATTGTCTTTACGTCTGCAAGTGAGCTTCAAGAGGCAGTAACTCCCCAAATTCCAGTCTTTGCGTCTGCAACTGATCTCGTGTTACTTTCCCAATTGCACTATCTTGTGTTCATTTCCCCAAATTCCAGTTTCGCATTGCATCTAAGCTTCGAGAGGCTTCGCGACTGCAATAATCTGAGCTCGCGGCATCAACTCTAAGCTAAGGTTCATTTCTGGCTCTCTCTCTCTCTCAATCTAGATAAATGATGAATAAACATGATTTTGATTCTCACCATTCATTATACTTATTTTCGGATGATTTTGGAGTTAGATGCCTTACCATTTTTTTTGCAAACTTCACAATTATTGGGGATTTCGATACAATGCATGCACATAGATATTGAAATATATGTTATATGGAAAAAGGAAATTGAAACCCATGCAGGGAAAGGGATCTTTCTAATCGTGACCTACTGTATTT
>JBAGKO010032121.1:0-10578 GCA_037177275.1 Acacia concinna | reverse complement strand
CTTGGTCGAATTTGCGTAGATTTTCTAAAGGGAGGGAAGGTCTAGTAAGAAAAGGGAAGAACAGCGGATTTCCCGCAAATCGATAGTAAGGACTACCACAAGGGTAGGGGAACTCCAGTTCTCAACAAACAATCCCCGGTGCAAGAGAAGAGGTGAGAGTCCCGACATGGGTGAAGTTCGTTACAAAATGGCGATCTAACGACTGTTGTTTATCCTTGGTCCTTGGTTCCGCATAAAAATGAGTGAAAAACGTTCCAGGAAAGTCGATTTGAATGCGATCTGCAACTTACAAATAAAGTTCGAATTGCGTATAGACATAAAAGAAAGCAATCTCTCTATTCTAGGAAATTCTTCGTGTCAGACCGGATCGAGGCAGCAGTTCGACCATAGCTCCGAGGGAACAATGCTCCGTCTCCGTCCGACCGGGGTTATTCGTTGCCTTTGTTTGCTTGTGGAGAAGTCAGATCTCCATTGTCTCAAACCTTCCGCCCCAATATTGTAGTAAGTGGCCGGCCATCTAGATTCTCTTGAATTTCTTGAAACACAGGCAAGTCGAACTGATCTCTTTTTCTTTTATGCATTCAGCAAACTCCGCCACTGTCGGTTCGTGCAGCAGGAAGCATCAAAGGGGAAAGCAGATTAGTTCGGTTCACGAGGTAGAACGAGCACTACTGAAATAACGGCTTACACCCCCGATGACTTTAAAGCTCGCGTCAGGTCACGCGAATCTTCACGTAAATCCATAAGCTCCTTTGTTCATTTACGAAGTTTAGGATCCTCGGGGGCTACGATCAACAACTACGAGAAATCATGGCTGTGCACTCCGATGCGCTGTTGGGCTTCGGGGAATACCTCGCATTAAGTGCTAAAGAAAACAAAGGAATGGTCTTGTTTGCAAAGCCAATCCGCTCACTTTTAGGTATGGAGCCATCCTCGGTCCTTTCACCATGCCTTATGGAAGATAACATTTCGTTGTGCCCCGTACAGTACAGCAGTAGACTTCCTTCCTGCCTTTCCTGTATAGAGTCTTCTTCTTTCTCCTTTACTTCTTTGCATGCAGTACTTCGACTCTAGTACTAGCTTCAAGCGCTTACTATCAGGGCTGCGCTGCGCATACAGAGCAGAGCGAACGAAAGTTCCATTCTCTTTACTAGATAGAGCCACAGGAACAGTAAGGGAAGAACCCGGGAACTCTATAACCTCTAGAACCACAGGAAGGAAGGGAACCTATAGAACCGCACTACAGGCTTCACATTTGTGTTTTCTCGGGAGACTATTTAATAACCGCTTTCACTGCAGGAGCAGAGCATAAACCCGGAACTCCTCTTCTTTTTCTAAGCTTTTTTCTAGAGTGAAGTCTACAGCTGCCCTTCCGTATAGGAGGTTATCCGTTGGTGCGCGGGTTCGAGAGGGTTGTTCTTTTACCAATACTTCCCACATTAGGGAGAGAAACAAAGGAGGGAAACTCACCGATAGCCGACAGATCCGGAAGAGAGAAGTGGAACTAATAAGATGAAAGGGCTTTTCTCATTAAGTATACGCCACTCCTTAATGATGCATTTATTGGAGTTGAGTTGAGTGCTTGGCTTGCTGCTTCGATACGATAAGTTTAGCACTTGACCCTGCGCTAAAGTGAGTAAGAGAATTTCATCACCGGCAGAACCACTATACGGGAATAAGACTTTAGCTTCAAAGCGCGCACCTGAACCAGGAAGATAATTTATCTCGACGCGGGAGCGAAAGAAAGTGATTTGCTCGGAGGGAATATAATTTCATAACCAAGAAGGAAAAAAGCAGCAAAGATGTCTACTGGGGAAGAAATTCGATGTTTGCTAATGGGATGTCGACAGCTCCCGTGCGTTAAAACATCTTTTATTTGACTTCCCTTGCAGAAGGTTTTTTTATAGTGCTTGGGCCCTCTCTTTAATAGCTGCAACCGCGGACTTGAGGAGCAGAAAGCACTTACTTTAAGAGCGGAGCATTCACTAAGATAGAAAGCTCTTTTCTCAATACAGTAAGGTAAGTAGGGAGAGCGCACGAAAGTGATTTGATCTTTCCCACAGTAGGGAGAGAAGTCAGGGCTTCTAACTAGCCGATAGACCCAGGAATCTCATTTCTCTTGGCTAGAGAGGAAGGGGGGATCTATTTTCTCAGAGCAGTCACCCGGAGCTCCAACTGTCACAGCTGCTAAGATGGCGACTGCAGTAACAAAGAAAGATGTCGACCCAGCTTTTCAGCCTTTTAGAGAGAAGGGCCAATGTAAGGGAAGAAAACTCACCACTTATAGAACCGGAAGGAAGGAGAGCGAAAGAAAGGGATTTTATCATGTACTATTTAGTAGGGCCGCGGGAAGGCAATCTAATATCATAACTGATAGATCCACTGTAAGGGAGAGGGAGGATAACGGACTCACCCAGGAAGACAGCAGTGCGAAATAAGAAGACAGCAGTAATGAACTCGGCTCGCCCCCAAGATGAAAGGGGATGGGTGGCATCGGTGCCCTTCATTCATTGGATATAACCCTCGAGCTCACACCCAAAGTTCTGCGCTCGACCTTTCACGACGGGACAACAAACAAAGGACATTTAACCGAAGAGCCCTAGACCAATAGACCCAAGCGGAGCTAAAGAGCTGGCTAAATACGGATCGGTACAAGTCCTACAAGTAGCCCTTTCTAGCTCCAATGCGGATAACGAAAAGAGAACAAGGACTAATATACCAGTAGACCAATAGACCAATAGGCCAAGTTACACGGCTAAAAGGAAAGCGCTCGGCTCGAACCCTTCTCATGGGATCGGCTTACCTCACTTTCAAGCATCCACTGGATCAGAGATCTTTCTTCCTTTAGCGGCTGAGAAAGAACAGGAAGACCCATCCCTGAACGTAGTGCAACCTTCGGTCCTTCTGAAGCCGAGAAGGAACTACTTCTTTCAATCCCTGCTGCCCGGAACTGCTCCTCAAAACCATGCTAGCTGTTCAGCTTCTAGAACTAAGCTAAAGAGAAGGGAAACCCCGGGACGGGATACTGACTAGCTCGTCATGCTCAAAAAACTCAAAAACATTCTACAAGCCAATGGATTTAGGGCAAAAAGCCACCTTGGCCGACGTGGTTGGTGAATACCATTTGATGAATACCATTGATGGCAACTATTTCGTTTAGTTTGGTGTCTAGACATAGGGTGTTTACGGCATGATAGAGCTGTAGCGAGCAAGCACCGGTGCGGCAAACTTACTGTGATTGAATAGCTATCCTTTCACACTACAGGGCAAGGCACTTTTTCCACCAAGCCATATGTGGGAAGACTGAACTGGACTGAGATTTCGGGAACACTAATAGAGACAGTGTGATTGCGCGATCACTGAAGGTCCTCTACGAGCTGCGAGGCAGATTGAACGCTACGCCCTTGGATGACAATCTTTTCCTGGGAGATATGTTGTACATCCAACTCCAGATGCCGAAGTTTTCGGAGGGTGATCCAATTTACTGAGGAACCTGGGTCAATCAAGATTCTATTGATTGTGGTTCCTTGGCTGGTCCCTGTGACATACAGAGGACGATTATGCTCCGTCGTCCCTAATAATAGGTCGTCGTCTGTAAACGTCACTGCAGCCATATAATCATCATATAAGGCTTCCTTCATCGACTGTTCCGCAAAGAAAGCCTGATACTCCTCAGGATTTAAGAAAGCTTCCACCAAAGTACCCCTCAGTTCCGGAGACATCATTAGCGCGTCATATACTGTTAGCAAGGCGGGGATCTTCTTCATTCAAATGGGCCATAAAATAGTCTTTCTTATGTTTTCCTGGGCTCTTATCTTGAGCTGGAATTGCTCCCTCTTCAAGTTCTATAACTTTTCCTTCCCTTTATCTTTGGGCTTAGGAGGTTGTCTTTCTGGGAGCGATTTCCCGCCTCGCAATTGCATCTGGCAGGTGCCCTGTGGCTTCTCTTCCTCTTCTCGGTCGGGGAAGCAAAAATCTTCATCTGAATCACTCCCAAAATTGATTACATGGCAGGAGTGATTAGATTGCAATATGAACATTTCAAGACTTCATTTTGAATCGATATGCATCCCAACTCCCAGTGTCTCTGCAACCAATTCTTGAAGGCGGCGCATCCTTCCAACGTATGGCCAAAAAATGGGTGGTACAGGCAATAGTTGGGACGTTCATATAGTCCGACCTCATGCTCCATTTTAGGCGGAGGGAGCCGGTCTTGAGTGCCAGATGAAAGAGGTAATAGTGGTTTTTCTCCTTGAACATGTATCTGGATTATGAAACCTGGATCTGGGGTGAGATGTTTTCTCCTTCGCAACTGGTGTCTTTCCCCTTTGGCCTTTTTGAGCCTTTCTCCTGGGAGGACTTGATGAAGATGTCTCACCGGTCTCTTTTCGAGCTTTGCCGGTCACCGATTCCCTTTCCTGACGCATTCAATTGCACATAAATAGGAATAGAAAGATCTGGGCGCTACGAGCAGACATGCCATGCATAGTCTACTAAGAGGATAGGACGCATAAAAAAAGAAGTGAGGGAAGCTAGAGCAAGCTTAAGCACAGAGATCGAATAGGCTCTGGGACTAGAGCTGATCCTGGTGGAAGGTTTGGTGGAATTGAAGAAAGAGTCAAAAAACCACCACTAGCAATTGAATCACCAAGCGCTCTTTGATCGAAGATTGCTTCAATTTCTTTTTCATGGACAGATGTCTGCTTTAAAAAGTCAGTTAGGCACGAATGGTACAACCTCTCCAAGTATTCAAAACTAGCTTAATCTTAAACTAGAAAAAAATCGTAGACTGAAAGCCTCGTAAACTGGATCAATAAGCTATCACAGAGGTAAGGACGCATAAGTCTATCGACTAATCTTTCTTCCCTCCAAATGAGCCGATCTAAAGCCAGTTCCTTAGTTTCAGGAAGTAGAGCGGGAGTGACTAGCCTTCATCTGCAGGCCAGATGGGTGCATTCACCTCTTTAATAACCTTCATTTATAAAGAAAGATATTAGTAAGGCAAGGTTCTTTCTCGTTGACCATTAATTCTTTAACAAAGGAACAGGCTTCCCGAAAGCATTGATTGAATTTCTATCGTCCCTTGTTCTTGTTTTGCGCCTAAATCCGCAATTTTATCCTTAATGAGCTAATGAGACTTCCTGTCTTGCTTGAGTCAACTAGATCATTTCATATATAGTAATTTGTATCTGTTTTTCGATAGTTTTGTGTGAGGCGGAACGGAAGGAATCTATTTCCTCTATCTAATAAGGGAGGGGAGTACTAGGCTTCGCCCTTGGTAATCCTTTTTGTCTTGTTTCCGCTCCTCTTCTTTAATGGTTTACCAGGCGCTGAAGGAGATGTTTCGATCATCAGTGTTCACCCTCCCTTCTCGTTGTGGTATGGATATAAGGGAAGAAGTCCTTATGCGTGTATGCGTGTGTTCGCGTGTACCGAAAGAAATGTGTTCTATGGCCTCGTAAAGGGCTGAAGCGACAACGCTTTCTCTTACGATATAAAGGGGAAGCGTAAGCAGAAGCTGCGGGTCGTCGTGTTAGTGAACGCATAAAAAAGAGTGTTATCCGAGACAGAAGCTAACGAAAGACAGCGAGCTCAACGCAAGAAGCGGTGGATAGCCTCTAGATTAAGTCGTAAAGGGAATCTTACGGCTCATCCTTAGCTACTCCATGAAACCCAAGCTCGGTGACGCAGTTCAGATCAGACAGGCAGTCTATCCTAACAAGTGTAGTTTCAATCTTCTTTGATCTTTTGTGTGATTGGAAGTGGAAAGATTCGTAAAGCAAACAATTCACTAAGATATCGAAATATAGCTTCAAGCAAGCATGTATTTCATATGTCCAAGGCGCTACGCCCTTGTGTCTCCGAGTCCCATAAACTCTCGTTTTCAGGCACGAAGGAAGTGAGTGAAGGAGTTTTTTTGAGCACAGGCTGTTAGAACTAGAGCTGTAAAGGATCAATATGTAAAAGAGGAATGAGCCCTGGCCATGACGTGACAAGACATACCATTGACCTCGGCGAAGGTCAAAGCCTGATTCCGGGTTAGGAATTTCTTATTCTTCCGGGGCTGACTGAACTCTGCAAAAGAGCTCTGCTCTCTGTCTAGCTATTGCTATTATGGCAACCGCCATTATAGTGCACGCTTTTTGGAATATGCGCAAATATCGAAGACGAAAAGCACAATCAAGAATAATCATGCTGCTTTCCATTGAAACTGGGATTAAAGGGAACGGGAACATCTTTGACTTGATTTTTGGAGCTGCTTACCCATTCGATCAAGTACGCATATGCAGCAGACATTGGTTGAATGCACTGGGACTTACCCAGAAAGAAAGTAGATGCACAGATTTGGCTTTCACACTAGTAAGAAAGATATTTGAGCACTGTCGAAGACATCGTGAGCCAGGCACTTGAAGCACATTTTACGCCTTTCGCGACAAAACAAAAAAGGTACGAAAGGAACGAAAAAGCAAAGGAAAAAACAAAGAGCTTTTGAAAAGGTTCCTGCCAGAGAGGAGGGAGCGACCACGAGTGGTTAGTGTCGGGATGGATGTGGTTCAGGTTAATAATTTAGGGAGTCGTTTAGTCAAATAAGTACAAAAACTCACTGAGGAACTCATCAGTGCGGGATGACTGTGCTTTCGCAAAGCAAAGCGAAGTGCTACTCGGTAATCTATCTGTTTGGGTCAAATCAAGAAAGGGAATAATGCTCCTTCCTTTTACCGGGAATGTCTTCTACCGCTGGTTGGTTAGTCTAGGCCCAGCTCACACTACTGAAAAAACGTAATTGAGGTTTAGCTTTTTTTTATCTATAAACATAGATTACCATTGGATAAAGGTTCGACGATGATCTTTTCTCGCAAAGCGTGAACTATCTTGGCTGGCAGTGGCCTTAAAGAGTAGGGGATCTTCGGGGTTGGCGGATGGGTCTTTCGTTGAGAAAGTCGTAGGCAAACCTAACCTACAGAGTGTGGAGCCTATTTTAGGGTGCAGAGTAAGATAGTGGTGAGTCTCGTCGACCGGATTAATGAATGATTACGAGAGCTCTTATTCCCGTATTCCCGATCCCCGATACGAAGAAGAAATGCATTCATTCGGTCTTTTCCATAGCCTGAAAACCTACGCCAACAAGAGGCTGCTTACTTGACTTGACTCGCTCTGCGAAAAGGTCCAGGCTCCAGGAGCACTCAAGGGAGAAGTGCTTACGTACCCCTCATGAAACAAAGCCTATGGTCTATATGGAGCCCTATATGATGGATGGCCTAGAAGAAGAGTTCCGAAAGGAATTTACCAGTAGCATATGCGGAAGGCTCAGACTCTGACTTCAATGGTGGCCCCCTAAATAATCCTATTTCAAAACAAGCATGCGGCCTTCATTTCGAAACCAAGGCCTGTGCCTACGTCTAAGTGCCGAATCATAAGTGCAATCCGAAGCGAAGATGAAGAAGTCAAAAATCATCCATTTTCTTTTTCTATCGAAAAGCGCTGCGTGCTTTTGATTGAATGCAGTGTGGTTGGCCATCGTAGAGGGCGTACGCTTAATCACTAAGCTCAGGACCAGTCGACCTGTGCTCCCTCTCCGTCCTTTTTTATGTTAAAGTATGCCTGTGACAATGAGACTGGTGAAATCCCTATCTACCTAATAGCTACAAAAAGGTAAGCCCTCTTAGGGGAGCTAGTAGTAGTGAGTAGCGAATAGTACAAAAACCTACCCTTCTCGAAATAGGGGAGCCTACAGCTAAACCTGCTCTCGACCGTGACAGGAGTGTTCCGCACCTGGGAGGAAGACCTCCTATAGGGATAAGAGAGATCGTAGGGCTGAAGGAAGAGATAGAGTTTTTCTTCAGGGAAGAAAGACAAAGAAAGGAGCGTGACGAGAGACATCTCTTTTTATACTTTGAAATAGACACAGACTAGTATGGACATAGATAGGAAGAATGAATTAGTAATGACATCTATCTACTTGTATGATTAAGGCGGCCTCCTTTAGTTGGGCAAGCAACCGAGCGAGGTGATACTAGAGTTCGCTCGACTGTCCGGAGAGAGTCCGGTGGGGATGGTATGTCGACGGGGAAATAAGAGAATAGAGAGTTCCTCCCACCACAGAGCACTTCGACACAGGCCCGTGTATAGATAATCGAGTGGGTTCTTCTTCTATTAGAGTAGTGAGTTCGCTCCAGCAACTGGATAGGAGAGGAACGCAACTCGACTGTACGGAAGAGGAAAAATTATCGACCAGACGCGGAACATTCCGTTACTGTTTTCAAGCGGGAAGAGGCCTCTCTTGTGGCTTGTTTCTCTGCGCTGCGATTAGGAAAGGGATGGGCCATCAAAAGCACCAAATTGGCCATTCATTTTTGAATATGGTGTCTGGTTAATTGCATATGTCATTCCTCATTGGAATTAGCGACCTGCTTCCACTTCCACGGTCTCAATTGATTCTGCGTCTGCGCAGAAAATATCAGCACAGCAGCAAGCAGCTCCATCATCCACATCTCATATGCCATTTTCGGGGGTCCCATTCGTCATGTGCCCTTTTTTCGGGATCCCATTCCCAGTAAGGAGAGCAGCCTTGAACCCATACCCTTGATTCCCGCCTTGAGCCTCAGCCCGAAGGACAAAAGGTTGCTGTTTGGTCTGGATAAGCAGGCAGGGACAGGCTACTCGAACAGATACCATTCCAATGGAGAAGCTCATCTTCCCATTACCGGCGGAGAACTCCTTAGGTCTTGTTTTTTAAGCTTTAAGCTTTGAAACCTGTCGAGATTAACTTACCTCTCTACTAACCTAAGCTTACCAGATCAAGTAGATCACTACTGAAACCCGTACCGTACACGCAGCTTTCTCGGCTTTGCCTCTTTCTGACAACGCCAACCCTCCCCCTCATGGCCTTCTTTGGTATGTACCCGATGTTGCTACTCCGGTAAAATAGTGGTGCTAGTGATGCCTTCGCTCCAACTACCTCTGCATCTGTCTATCGTGCTCCAGCTCACTCCGATGCCTGAAATGCTACCCATGGTCCTATCTCCGCCCATGCCTTTGCCTTTACCATCGATGAGTATGGATCCTGCTCTTCGACTGGAGCAACGTAAAGTACTGATGGGTCACTCACTCACTTGAGAGATGGGTAACAGGTAATTAGTGGGCTAGTTTAGTGCTTTTCTCTTTTAACAGCAACAAGTCGCAAGCGGCCCCAACCGTCTGAATTGCTCGTTTCGCTCGGCTCAGAAGTCCTATTCCCAGGTCCTCTTCCTTTGTTATTTTAATCGAATTTTTTTTTGCAACTTTTTCGGATTAGACACACTCAATTGCGTTGTCTTCGAGAGTGAATAGCCTATTGAAGTCTCGGCTTTTCCAAGCGAAGACGGAACTAGGTAAAAGAAATATCATATGTGAGAGGGGGTTTTTTATATACTTTCCCTGTACTGAGAGGAGGGCTTTTCGAGACCAATCTGACCAACTAACAAGGCTGAATCCAAAGAATCGACTAACAGCGTCCTGTGCTTCATCTACCGAATCAAGGGAATAGGCGTCCGCCGTGGAATCGCCCACCGAAACAGAGAATCTGGTTCTTTCTCTCGAGCCACAGGCCAAGTCCTCCGTTTCAAACACATCCGTATCAGAACCGAACGAAGCAGGCGCCAGAACAGTGCATCCAGCAGTTATTTCCTCTTGACCTTTTTGTTTTTTCCAAAAGCTCTCACAGGCCTTGATCCCGCAGCCACTTTCGGAGACGCCTAAACTGACCAAAGCATTTGCATCCGTTTTTTCAGGACTAACTGGACCATAAGGTGAAGTTTCTCATCTCGAACCAAACTGGTCCCTTAACGGACTTCTAAATATCCGAGCTTGAAGTGCACACTCCAATGGACCGTCACCAAAGAAGCAAGACCTCTTTCTTCCGAATCAGATATGAGCCAAGGATATAGTAAGGGGTTGGCTTGGAAGGTAGAAGTAGTTGAGAGGGAGAGCGCTTTACGCAAGCGCCTTTTCTTGCTCTACCCACAGCCCGGGCATCAGGAAGTAGCCTAAGGAGGTTTTCATGTTACTCTCAACTCATACTAAAGAGGATGGTATTCTCAGTCGGCGAAGCCTAGCCTCACTCCATTGAAATAAAACAGGAATAAAACAAAAGGGAGGGCGGTGAAAGCAGTGGGGAAGGCGCTTGATAAGCCGACTCCATCTCCTAAGTACGGAAGCAAGAAAACCTTCCCTGCCTTGAGCAGCGGCAAAGTGGTTTTTCTGTGTTCCCTATCATTGCTGCTCATTGAGGAGAGTCGATTTCTACGGGCCGGGCATAAGGGTGTCGCTTAATCAAACGATTGATTGTTGACGCATGTTGTTCGGTAAAGATGGGTGTTTTGGCTCGCAATAAAGCTAGGGTCCTGATCGAGCAAGACGTAGTCCTATCTATCTACCTCTCCAGACACAATATCTTGAGTACCTATGATGGTGACTACATCTGCTGGCATGTGATGTTTGGACATAGAATCGAGTCCTTGTGAATGGGCAGAGCCAGGTGCTCTTATTTTACGACGGTAGGGACGATTGCTTCCATTACTGACCAGAAAGACACCAAAT
>JBAGKO010032090.1:0-10579 GCA_037177275.1 Acacia concinna | reverse complement strand
TTCTTGCGAAAACCATTACTCATCTTGCGAAAATCATTACTGTTCATGTCAGCGAATTTCAAAACCCCAATTTAGTCCATGGTACCTTAGTGTCTTTTTGAAATGTTAACATCTCTTTTGGGGTTTTGGAATTTGGGGTGATATTTTTCTAGAATTCTCCCTTGTCTAAATGTAGGACCTAATTTATATAAGTTTAAATTGTATTACAGACTAGGTCCTACATTTAGGATAAAATGATTACTAAATTTAATTGGGTTAAGATGCACCAGTACCCTAAATATTTTCTCAAAGGCACACGGTACCTTAAAGCATTTTTGTGGTATGTTCAACACTCTAAATAATTTTTTAAGTACTTTGGCACTCTAAAATATTTTTTTTGCCATGGTTCTGAATGCAACAAAAAATATTTACAGTGATAGATGCACTTAAAAAAAAATACTATAGGGTGTTTGAGGCACTAAAAACATATTTTAGGGTGTTGGAATGCACATAAAAAATATTTTAGGATATCGGATATACCACAAAATACTTTAGGGGTGTTCATAGAAAATACTTCATGATATTGATGCACCTTAATCCTATTTAATTAAACAGAATAACTATGCATGGCATATAAGTACTGGCTTTGGATTGTTGCATGTGCTTAAGCCTCTGCACCTTAATCCTAGTTAATTGTTGTTGCCTGGTTTTGGAAACCATGGACGTACACTATTATAATATTTTGATTTGCGTTAATTTAATGAAATAAATTACAGGTTTTACGTGTCTAAAAGCTTGTTGTGGAGGTGGAGGGAAGAGCACTTTCTCGGCATCCGGATGATCGGCTAACAATTACAATACTTCAAAAGGTGTGGAGGTGAAGGAGTGAATGGTTGTGATGATTAGTGGTGAGCATTCGGTTTTTTTTGGTGAAAATCGAATTAGAAAAACCGAATTAACTGAACACCGAATTGTATATTTTTTCATCACTGAACTGAAACCGAATTGAAGGAAAAACCGAACTGAATTAACTAAAATAATTTGGTTCGGTTTTTCGGTAAATTCGGTGTATGGGCCCTAATTTGGGCCTTTAAGCTTTAATGTTGTCTAGTCCAAATATACTTTCAAGTCTGAACGAAAGAAACGGCAAAATAAGTCCAAACTACACATTATAATGATTATATGATCCAAAATAACTATATCCATCAAATATTTTGTCATCAACTGAACATATTAAGAGAATCAACAAGAATTCACATCATATAAACCAAAAAGATGAAGTCTGGACAAATCCAACATTAATTCCACCTACACCAAAAAATCATCAGCTGGAAATTTTAAGAGAGCTACATCAAAATCAACTACAACTTTAACCTCAAGTTTACATTATTTAGATTTACACTAAATTCAGCTTTACATTATCCAAAAGAAGAAAGATGTTGACATGACGAGTGCAACATGCAATTAAAACAATAAAAAATCAAATAACTAGCAAAGTAATAAAATATTACATGAATACAAATATATTTAAAATTTACTTGCAAAATCTAACAACTTGTTCCATATTGACATTTGCATCTTCATTGAAGAACTTGAATGATAAGATGCAAAACATAAAAATGAAGCTAGAGCATACATATAAGAGATCCGAAACTCTAGTCAGACAGAGACAAAGAGCCACAAAATAATGAGAAGCTCAGTTTGAGAGAGTTCACTAATCAAAAAGCAATTCTTAATTTGGAAGAAACAAGTAACAATAATAAGGGGAAAAGCCCAAAAGCATACTCCCCACACAAGCACTGATAACACAAATAATTATAAACGTGTTTGGGTGCCCCTTTTTGATTTCCCAGAATACACACATACACACAAGCACTGATAAGTAATCTAAGTTTTAACAAAATAAAGCTGTAAAGATATTCTATTAAATTGTTCTTATTTAGTTGACAAAAAAAGTGCTCTTGCTTATTATTATAATGTTTTAAAACAAAAACTCCATGATATATATAGATTAATTAACACCGTAACAAGAATAATTAATTAGTACATGTATTTGGTGGTAGGGCTAATATGAGAGATGATTTAGGAAATGTGACGACCACCGCCTATGAAGAAGGGTTTGTGCCACAACCACAAACATGAACATGATGATTTCTGAAAATTACATAAAAGCATACATGCATGAAAATGAATATGAATATGTGCACCAAATTGAAGGACCACCACTTCCTTCTCTACACATCGTCACAGTTTAAATACCTCTTGCATAAGGGCTGTCATCACTAAATGCTAATGCGATTGCCTTCTTACTAAAAAAATTCCAGATACCCACGGTTCTTAAAAGAAAGCTTTTGAGACAGAATTGTACTTTAACCCTCTATTTAAAAGAAGTAAGCATCCATAAAATGTTTTCTTTATCAACTTTGTGTAGTTGTTTCAAATGGCTAGTATTGTAAATATAACCTATGCTCTGTTAGTATAAATCTCATTGTTAATTATCAATCAGAGCTAAACTGAGACAAAGTAAAACTCAATGTAAGCCACAGTTTAATGTCGCTTAACTACCGAAAAAATGACAACCAAGCAAATGGAGAAGCGAACAAACTTCAGATCGAGATAGTGAAGCTCAGGGAGAGCGAATCAATACTAAACCCTATCAAAAATGACAACTGATGCTAATGAAACAAGGCTAAGATCGATGATGCAGAAAAAAAATCAGAAACAGAGTTAAGATACTAACCACAGTGAAAGGAGAGTCGAGAGCCTGAGATTCGATGGTAGATCAAGATTAATAGATGACAATGGAGGAAGATAGAGAAGTTTTTTGCTTTCAAATCTTTTGGCCAACAAGTGTGTGTGGCTGCCTGAGATTCGATGGTAGATCGAGATTGACAAATGACAGCGGAGGAAGATAGAGAAGTGTGTTGCTTTCAAATCTTTCGGCCGTCAAGTGTGTGTGACTGAGACACTGAGTGAGTGAGTGAAATGAGGAGGCTGCTAGGGTTCATCTTCACGAACTCTGATTCTGAGACAATGAGCGACTGAGTGAAATGAGAGAAGGCTAGGGTTTCCATTTGTTCACGTTGAACATTTGAAGTTGAACATTTTGATTAGCAACCAGCATCTAGGGTTTGCTTGTTGGTTCATGGTTGGGTTGGGCTTGGGCCTAAAGCAATTAAGAAAGTCCACACCCAACATCCACTGATCTACCCTAGCGCCCTCACACATATATAAAATAAAATTAAAAAACTTATTAAATAACATCGTTTTATATTAATTTCGGTTATAACTGAATTCATTTTGTAATAACCGCACTGATAACCAAAAACCCAAATAAGTTTATTCAAAAACTGAATTGAAATAAAAAACAGAAACCGAATAACTGGATTACGTTCGGTTTAGTTCAGTTTTCAATTTCGATTCTCATTAACTCACCCCTAGTGATGATCGTTCAAATCGTTCAAAGTACATAAAAGTGTTCATTTCACAGGACTTGCGTATAAATTGATAGCAAGATATTTATTAAAAGGATTCTTCACTACTCCCTATAAATTTGGTGACTTGTGTTTCAGGAATCATAAAGATTTTGCAAGTTTTAACAGTCTTTGAGGTTATACGGATTTTGATGTGTTCTAACTCTCTGAGAATTTTGGCCCAAAAAAAAAAAGAAAGAGAGAGCTGTGAGGATAATTTTGCTCGAAAATAAATTCAGTCCTCATTAAATCACTACTCTTTGGGATGTAATGTAAGCTCAGAAGATTATTAAAGTTGCAGGCCAGAATAATTTAAGTTTAAATATACTAAGATATTAAATTAAATTTTGAAACATATACTAGTATAATTTTAACTATGCTGTAAATCCGACAACACGTACGGCCTAGATATCTACATTGGCTCTTTCTTCTCTAGGCTTTCTCAATTAATAAATCAATCATACCCATTCATATTTAAAGATAGGGTGGTGTATTTGGATAAAAGATTGCAATCGGTATTTTAAAAAAATTAAGATTGAGTAAAAGTAAGATTGGGTAATTTGATTTGTGTTTGGAATAAAGATTGCAATTGTTACTTATATAAAAGTAAAACTTGTTTGGTTGAAATTTTTTAAAAGTTACTTTTGATGGGAAATAACTGAAAATGACATAAATAATATTAAATAGCTTACATATATATCTTTATATACATATATAGATAAATATCTTGTGATATTTATACTACCTCCGATCCTACTTATAAGGCTTAGTTGACTATTTTGGTTTCCTTAATCTCTTCAAAAAAAATCAATTAGGTCGTATAATTATGACTGGAGAGAGTTTTATTACATGTAAATATAGTGCAATATCTATACTACCTTCGGTCTTAATTATAAAATCTAGTTGACTCTGTCGGCTTCCTTAATCTCTCCAAAAAAGAAACCAACTGGTCTTATAATTTGGACTGGAGGGAATCTTATTACATGTAAATATAATGTGATATTTATATTATTTTCTATCTTAATTATAAAACCTAGTTGACTCTTTTGACTTCCTTGGTCTCTCCAAAAAAAAACCAACTGGATCTTATAATTAAGATCGGAGGGAGTCTTATTACATGTAAATATAGTGTAAAGTTTATACGACGTCTTAATTATAAGACCTAGTTGACTCTTTTGGCTTTCTTAATATCTCTAAAAAAATCAACTGAGTCTTATAATTAGAATCAAATGAGATAAAAAATGACAGAATTTTTTTTTAAAAAAAACTCTAACTTTATCATGCCAATTGGATGAAAAGCATAAAAAATGATGCTTATGGCTTATCCCCCAATTGATCCAATTGCTACAATAGACTCCATTGACATCCCAAACATCACAACTTTTTTCCCATGGCAATTGGACATTGGGTTCTGTGAAAACGTTGCAATCAGATATTAGAACGGAGGAACAAACACACACAAAAGCACAACAAAAAAGCAAATTTATATCAAATCAAATCAAATAATACTATATCCTGTTTCATGAAAGACCTAATTTACATAGTTCGAATTAGAGCCAATAATATGGGTGGACCACTGGTTTTGGGCCGGACCGCCACAGATTAGGACCATATGGGTTCAGGCCAAAGAGACCCACATTCATATGAATTATCATTTGTCAAGCCCAAATCATAACTACTGGGTTGACGGTTTGGGCGAGCTAGCCCACTTTTTCCCCTATTTTAATTTTTTTTAAAAAAATACATTGAAAATTTTCTCTCTAGAATGTCAGAACTCAAAACCAAACAATAAAGAAAACTGGTTAAAAAGCTGATACACGTAATAAATAATAACTAATAAGTCCATTGAAAGTTTGGAATCAGCCAACTTTCATTTACAAATTAAAAGATACAAATTAATAGTTCACACTCCACACATTGCAGAAATACAGAGTGACCAACAAATAACCAATAACTCAATATTAATAGTGTTGGAATTTGAAGTTTCACAATTTAAAGCATGATATGAAGAAGCTACGACGCTTTCTTGACCTCAAGCACTTTTCATAGGTAAATCTAGCAGATAATAAAACAAAGTGCACAATAGTATTATCTTAACTTTTCATAGGTTTAGCTTTTGGGCTTTACAGATTTTTTTTTTCAAAAAAAGAAGAAAAAGAAAAATGGTTAACTGTGAACCTATTGGACCAACCCACCACGGGTTGAACCCATATGGTTTCAGGCCTAAAAGATCCGCATAAAACGGTTCTACTTTTTTCAAACCCAAATCATCCATATTTCGGTTTGGGCGGGTTCAACCTACAATTAAAACCCATATTACTGACTAATTTGAATTGCACTACAAGTTAGGTTAGAGAAGTACTATATTTAATTAACCAGAATAACAATACATGGCTTAAGTACTGGTTTTGGATTGTTACTAGTGCTAAAGCCACTAGTGGCTGCAGTCGGAGCTTCATCACTGCTGGTGGTGACCATATAAATACTTCAAGATAGATAAAGTGAAACTTGAACTCATTAATGTAACATCCCTCTTTTTACCACCTTTAGTACGCATTCGGAAGCGCTATGGTTCAGAAGAATTGAAAATTTAAGCCGCAAACTAAAACTCAGATATATATCTTTGGGTTACTATTCATTTTATAACTCTAGTTTTATGGTCCACTTTAAAAAATGAAAACTAGTTCTATAAACTTTGTATGAGAGTTCTAAAATTATTTTGAAATCTCTTTCCCTCACACGAGAAAAATATCAATTTAGCCTGATCATACTCCGGTTAAACAGAATTTTCACTTTATAATTCTGCTCTGTTTTACAAACAGATCCTGTACCAAAACTTTAAAAATTCGGAGTTCATGATATACTCATCTAACAGACCTGATTAATGATGCTTTGGAAAGCTATACGTGTCTAATCCATACAAAGACATTCTCACGAGCGTTGGATGTTGTTTGCTATTCTGTATTGGACCAAACATTGACAATGTCCTGAAAGTAGCTTTAATTGGACAGTCATGTACAGCCATATCAAAATCATAGCTACAAGACCTTAATAGGGCACATAACCCTTTACATTTCATCTTTACATACCAAACATGCATGCCAATATTTCATAATGAATTCAATCAACTCGTGGGCATTATTACATATTTTACTATTCATGACACCATCTTGTCATAGAAATTCTCATTCTTCATTTACTTACCCTTGCTTCTTGCTTTTGCTCTTTCCTTTAGAAGCTTGAACCCTATCATGGTTAGCATTTGGGGGTGATTTTTAAAGAATCTCATTAGTAAACAACCATTACTCAAACATACATGGTATATATATAGCTTGGCATTCTAATATGCTTGCAATTTAACAACTTCATAATATAATGACCTGTTTCAAACTATCATGCATCCTTATAATCACATAGGCCTATAATATGTTACAAACATAATCACATATAACTACATGATTTCACATAATCACATAAGCATACAAACATGTCAATTTATGCAAGCAACAACCACGCATATGAGAGTAAGGTAAAGTTTGCTACCTTTGAACTTTAACTTCTCTTGCTCTCTTATTGTTTTCCTCCCTTTCCATGCTTAGAGTTTCATTGTTCAAGCTTCCAATTGTACTTCCATAACATCCAATGGCACAACATGCATACTTCAGTTCATTTATTAGAGCCACTGATCATGTCACAACGCTTAACTTCCAAACTTGCTCCTCTTTAGAGCTTAAACTTTCACTTCCTTATTCTTGGCTTCTAAAATTATTCTCTTAGCCACTTCTCAATTTTACATGAGGAATTCATTCTTAGGCTCAAATTGATCAAAATAAACTTCCTTCCCTTTCACCAAGATCAAAACAAAAGCATAGTGCCTTTAGGGACAAAAGTTCTACTTTGATACTATTACTTCCAACTTACTCTCTCACATGTACCTTTCACAATTCTTCAGTTTAAGACATTGGAAGCATCAAATTCCAATCCCTTCTTCTTGCCCTGTTCTGACCAAAATGAATTGGTTAGGGAGAGAAACATGGTGTTCAACATTTTATTCCATGAACTACCTTATTTTAATGTTAAATCACTTACTTGACCATGATTTATCTTAAAATAAAGCTTCCTATATTTCTTGGAGATTTTCACAGAACCTCCCCTTATATTTCTTGCTTTCAAAAATTACAAAAACTCAAGAACAAGGCCATTCATCATCATCAACATCATCAAAGCAACAAGAATCAACTTACCTAATCCAAAACTTGAACTAGAATCTTTTGAAAATTTTCCTCTTGAAACACTAAGCTTCAACTCTTTTCCTTGATAAATATCCAACATAAAAAGGAATTTAAGAACCATAGAAGACCTTAGATGATCAAGTTGTTGGTAGAGAAGAGCTTTTCGAACAAGAGATTACCTAGAGAAACTTGTTCATCTTCCTGTTTGATCTCTTCTTCTCCCTTCCCTCTTTACTCTGTATCGTCAGCCTAATGAAGTGTTTTCGTTTACTCCTATCAAAATTTACTAGGCTAACCATAGGAGTGTGATAACTAACCTAGGTCAAGACACAAGGAGTCAAAATTCAAATTAATTTTCCCTAAAGAAACCTAATTGGACCTTTAATTTAGAAATTTAACCAAGTAGCTAAGAATGCAAGTAGATTAATTAAAATGCAGTACCTAAACCTATTCCTAAGCAACAGATTCAATGCTGAAAATGTGAAATTAGTAACTAAATTGAGCAAGATAACAAAGATTGATTCCCTAGATAATGTGAATGTTCCCTAAGGATTATTCGTAGGTATCCCAGTCCACAAGAGGAAATGAAGCTAACATTGAATTAAAAACATAATTGAGTTGCCAACTAGCCAACTCCCCGCAAATTAATACTCACAACCGTGCATAATCGAAGGCAAGCAATAAGCTTCCAGATAAGGAACATCAATATGACAAACCAACTCCTCTGTTTTTGACAATTAACTTGAGCCAACTCGGTCTCAAGTTAAAACTTGATATACAGCAAAATCAGAAGAAACATAGCTAACCAAGCCACAATCGGTTAGTCACACTGAAATCCTACAAGAGCTAATAGCTATCCATTACAAATCTGAAATTACATCTTAAAATATACAACTCGCATACGTAATTCCAACAAGAACTACTAGACAGAGTTAGCTTCATACCATAAGCAACTAGGACTCAAGCTCCTAAGGGAACGCTGCAAAATCAGCCACTCATGGACACTTCTCCTCTTCTCGCCATAGGAGTTATCGGAAATTCAAGATGAACTCCAGTACCCAACTTGTCCAAGAGAGAAAAGGAATCGAGGACGTGCGCGAATCTGGAGATGATGGGATCCACGAATGGTGAATGAAAGAGATGAAGGAAGGGGATGAATCGTGATGGAAGTTGTGGTGGGTGATGGCGTGGTGGAATCGTGAATGAGGATGATGGATCCAATGATGATGAATCGTTATTGAGTGTGAGCTGAATTTGGAGTCGTGACGTATGGTGATGAGTGAATGTCCGCCCTGGTCCGGGATGAGTGAATGATGAATGGTGAATCCCTGGCTTCCAGAACGCGTCTCTGTCTCTATGCTTTCACCGGGTCAGAGCTTGCTCTAATGGGTCGGGTCTTGGGTAGAGGCATGAAGTTGCATGAATTGGGTATAATTTTACCCTTTTACTTGTAATCTTTTAAAATTAAAGCCTAATTTTCTTTCTGTCTAATTTTTTAAAGTTTATCTCCAATAAAATTAAATTTGTAACACCAATATCTTTAAATTAAATATTAGAGAGAAATAACAAAAAATCTCTATTTTTAGCCAAAATTTCATACTTTTTAAATTAATTCCATGTAATTCTAATTAATTTATTTTAATGCACATTAAACATAATTTAATTAATAAAATCCCTTTAAAATACATAAAATTAAATAATAAAAATATAGATTATCACCACCCCTTCTGTCTTTCTTGCATATGCCGACATATGGTGAAAGAAGAGGATTAAACGGTGCTTTGATGATTTAACCAATACTCTACTCAATTTAATTGATTTTTCACATCCACCTCCAACAAATAATAAGATTCTATTGCCTCATTTTGATCAAACGGCCCAAAGTTGCTCTTGCTTTATTCTTTCCATGGATTCACGCCACATATGTACTTTCAAGGGAAAATGGTTTACTTTCGTAAAGCTCAATTATCTTACATAGTTTTTTCTTCTTAATTAATATGGAGTTAATCCTCTACAAATGCTTTATGATGATTCTAAAATCATATAACCAATGTGAGACCACCAAAAATTCACATTCATTAGGGAGTAATTACCTAGTTTTTCACAAACTCAAATTTGGTCTCTAAGTATTTTTTTCTTAATTTCTAAAAAATTACCTTATCCTTGAGTAAAATGCCCATAAAATATCCACTTTCTTTAATAAGGTATAATATTACCTAGTCTTCTATAATCAATTCATTTTCTAAAGCATTTTCGAAATCCTTGTCCAATTAAGCGTGGTAGCCCATTTAATTTATACTGATTCTTGAGTTTTTACATTGAAATTATGGGATATGACAATTACTATCCCCTTGATTCATCAAAAGAATTTCACAGCTGCTAGATCATCAATTTCTTTTGGTTATCAAAGCGCTGTGGTTCTTAAAAATGTAAATGAAGTTACCATTTAAGGAATTTGTATTATGGGATTTTATTTTTGGGTCACGTAGTAGGTTAGGTTCTTCAATGTTTATATAACGAACCTTTTTATATATATATATATAAAGAGTAAGATTTTAAAACTCGGACTAGTTTGTGAACTAGTCGGAACACTAGGTCATATGTCAGTGGGTCAAATTGGATAAAATCGGTAATTATTAAAATTTATTAAATATTCATATTTTAATTATGAAAAATACTATATATATATCTATTATTTATATTTATGAACTTCTTTTTATTTTTCCTAATTCTCCTTTTAATTCTCACGTTAGTTTTTTTTTGTTTTTTGGCCAACGATTCTCACGTTACCAGTTGAGTATTAGGATGTATTTATTTTGGTCAATGGAAGTGTATCAACTTTTTATCTTTTATATATATTTTTTAATTTTTTTTTACTTCCTTAGTTGATGAGAT
>JBAGKO010032069.1:0-10580 GCA_037177275.1 Acacia concinna | reverse complement strand
GGAGCCTTGTTTCAACTCATGCAATTTTCTTTGTAATTCTCTTTTTGACTTGGAGTTGTGACTAGCCATCCATTGGTATGCTTCGTCATTAAACTTTTGGAGTTCTTGTAGTAATAATAATTGAAGATCCCTTGCAACTCTTTTTTCACCGTACATGTTGATACCTGAAAAGTTTCAAATAAATAAAAAGAGACCTTGCCACTCTACTCACGTGTTTCACTCAAATATTTTAGTGTCACTCATGTTTCACTCAAATTGGCTTTTGAAATTATGTATGTTACTCTTTTGCCTTTTCTCTCTAAGATCCCTCTTGAGACTCTTGAAAGAACTAAGCAATTTAATCAATGCAATTACAACTTGTAGAAATCAACACAACACTAAGAAATTTGGAATCGAAAAGCAAGTATTTGGAAAGAAAGAAGTTCAAGGAAATGAAGAGTTCAAGTACCTCAATTTAGAATGATTTGCAATCAAATTTTGGATATCAAGATAGATGATTGTGTAGAACAATTCCAGCACATAAAAAATATCATAGTTTCTCTCCTTTTTTTTTCATTCTGATTTTCTTCACCTTTTTCTTCTCTCTTTTTTTTTGTATATTTTTTTTCTGAAATCTAGAAAAAATAACAAAAAACTAATTTACTAACAACAAGCAAACCACAAGCAATTAGAACCCAGAAGTTCCAGAAAATACTACTAGATTAAACTGGGTAGAATAGACTAACGACAAATCAGATTGAAATGATTCCAAGCTGACTTAGAAGATGAGAACTTGAACTATGAAATCGACATATTAAATATTAGGAAATTAGAAGAAAAACATGATGGACACAAGCAAAGCTTTCAATATGAACAGAAACAAAATTGAGAAACAAACTCAAGAACAAGCATGAAACACAACGAAAAATGGATACAGAGAACAAAACGAGATGACATGAGTTTGGATCTGAATCTCTTATACCAAATGGTACGAATCCACAAGGAATGATCCTATGAACCCTTAACCAATCAATATGCTTACCCCAAGAATGCTCAACAATGATAGATGATCCACTTGAAGCCTTGAACACGAACGAATGAGGACCCGAAGTATTAGAAGACGTCACAAGGATGATCAAGCCTTGATAAGTATGTTAGTTCTCAAAAGAACCCTAGAGATAATCCTCTCTCAAGAACACAAGTGCAGGAATGAAAATTTGTCAAACTCAAATCCCAATCTGCCTACAATGGAGGTTTTACAAGTATTAAAAGGCCACCATCCCAAATCTAACCTAATTACTAAATGCACCCTTGAAATTTGAAATTACATACCAAATTGGAAACCCAAAAGTCAAATTTCTAATTAATACTAATTTGAATTCAAATCAATTCCAAATTGGAAACCCATACTAATTTGAATTCAAATCAATTCCAAATTGGAAACCCATGTGTATCTCTTGGACCAAGCTCTTTAATTTGATGCCTCCAAGCCAAAAACTTGATCAACAGCTCTATCTTCAGCCCAAATGAAGCTAGTGACGTTTTCTGCATTTTTGTCTATATTTGGTCCAATTGCTATTTGCTTTGTCCAAGTCTTTTGCACCAGTCCATTTAATGCTTCCTTGATTCTTTTCGCTCTTGCTCTCATGATTGGACCACTTGGAATTTGCAAAACATCACTTGGATTTAAATGTATAGCTTGCTGGATCGCACACTTATGATCAAGAGACGAGGTCAGTCCTCAGTGCCTTATTTTTCTAACCTTGACTATTGATGAGATGAGAGACATCATTCAGGCCATGTTTGCTTCTATTCAGGTTGCTTAGGCTGAGCTTCATACTATTTAGAGTCAGCTAGTTAAGAAGTTGAACAAGCAGAGTTGTGTCTTGGCATCAGTATCAACAGCCTTTACTTTGTTTGATGGTGCCGTGGATCAATTACGACGTATCAGCTCAGGCCCCACCTTTTAGATACCTACACCATCACATATACCTACTTCTACCACTTCATGTCCTCATGATAATGTCATCTTTACCATGATTGACCCTTACACTCATTAGCCCATCCATGTCACCAATCTTGTTACTGATGAGGCCAGACCTAGCCATACCTAGCATATCCTTTCATCACCAAATATGCCTATGTAAGAATTGGTTGTCACCTAAGAGGGGGTGAATTGGGTGTCTGATAAAACTTATGGACTCTTAAAATCTCTTTGAATATTAATCAAAGTAATAAGGAAGATAAACGAAGATAGATTGTAAACAATTATTTATCCTAGTTTGGTCCAATCAATAATGACCTACGTCCAGTCCCCAGGCTCCTCCTGAGATTTCCAATCCACTATCTTGCTCAACTTTCTAACGGGTACTTGAGAACCACTACAATCACACAAGTTTCGTCGAGCACTTGTGAAGCCTTCACAATTCTCTCACCGAGAAACTTCCCCTTACACACCGTAAGGATTCTACTTGGATGATATGATTTACAATCAATATTCTCTCAATAGGATGGATAGATAATCACTATGCTCAAATGTAAATCTCTCTCTCTATTGGTATATTACAAAATCGTTGAATAATAGAGAGTATAAGATATTGAGATATTGGTCAAAGTGTTGGCATTTTGATATTATATTCGTGTAAGCTCGATTGGATGACCGTTGGACAAGACAATGTGCTAGTTGGTTCTTAAGAGAATTTTCTTCCTATTGAGAGTATGACTGTTGTGTGTTTTCATATTTCCATTAAAGTACTTTGATCTCTTAACTTCTAGTCGTTGCAAGATAAAATGTATCGTTGGAGTTCTAACATAATTTTGGTCTTTGTAATCTTGTGTTTTGATCTCAACTTTGAAGATTCTAATCTATTCTGAAACACATATAATAACTTATAAAAGTTATTAAAGTCAATGGTTATCAATAGTCATATGTATATAGTTGAATTAGAAATTACCGTTACGATGCTCTGTTTTCTGGTTCTGAATATTACACACAAACCTTGAGGATTCAGGATGACCTTGAGGTAACTTGAAATATGTGACTTCTTCTGACAGACTCAAGGTTAACAAAGTTTTGAAATCAACCTCAAGGTTTTTACATAAATACGTAACCTTAAGGTTTTGAAGTTCCCTCTAGGTAATATGAAAAATTTAGATTTAAATGAATTACTCAAGGTTTTCATTTGAAGAAGAATATAATCTATTTAATTCATAAAACTTCCTTGAGGTTTTCAGAAGGAATAATACCTTGATATTATTTCTTTTACTCAAGTTTTTCATGACGGAAGTAACTGAAGAAAATATAAAACTTGATGTTCGAGCTTAACTCAAGGTTTGATAGTTGTAAATTGTTTCTTAAGTAAATATCTAAGCTTGAGGTTTTGAAGTTACCTTGAGGTATCGGGCTTTCATTGAAGTCTCAGAGCATCATAAAATTTGGTCTTACTAAAACCTTGAGGTTTGGAGTAAACCTCCCCAACTTTGTAAAACTTGTCCCAACAGCAAGATTTGAATTATAAAAGAGAATTTTGGAAGAACAATTACTGTGTTAGCAAGGTTTGGTCAAATCTTGAGGTTTCTGACAAACCTTGAGGTTTGCTAACCTTGCATGCCACCATCAAGGTTTCAGATTATAACTACAAATTTTTGACAAAAATTTATTGAACTAGCAAGTTTTGGCCAAATCTCAAGATTTGGGACAAACCTCCCAAACCTCGAGGTTTGCTAAACCTTCTCTTGACCAACGAGTTTTTAATTATAACGCAAGGCTTTGTTGAAAACTTGTTGAACCAGTAAGTTTTGGTCAAACCTTGAGGTTTGCCTAACCTTCACTTGGTCAACGAGGTTTTGGCCAAAACTTTCTTCAAGAGTGAGGTTTTGGCCAAACATTATTGTTGGGTCAGATTTCATGAAACCTTGAGGTTTGCTGTAAAATCTTGCTTCCCAACAAGGGTTCTAGCAAACATGTCAATTTTATACCTTGATTTATCTTACTATTCTAGCTTCAAATGCAAAAAATTATATACCCCTAGAAAGCTCTGAGTCATATTTCCAATGTAAAAAGAATAACTTCAAATTCATTGAATTCTGGAAGTTATGAGCCAAACAATAACTACTATTCTAGAAACAAGTTTGGAGACATGTCGGGACGAATGATCGAAGGTAGGACCTTAAGAGAACTTGTCTCTTACAACCCTAGCCACAAAGACACCACAAGGATGATCAGCCCTTGATATAGTTGTAGTATTCTCACAAAAATACAAGGAAGCAAGCAAAGCTCACACAAGAGAAATAAAATTCTCACTTTTCATAAATCAAGTCTTCCATCCAAGTACAAAAACGTAACCTTCTTAAATCGGCTACAATTGGGCAGCCTAGAACTAAAAACGTAATCATTAATGCCAAAATTGATGCCTTAATTATGATTGATTACCTTAATTGGCATCATCCAATCCTAGAGGAATAAGGAAATTATTTAAACTTCAAGAATAAGTTTGATGTCTAAAAATAGGAAACTAAAGCATAATCTTTTAGAACAATAAAAAATAGGAAACTTCATTAAAAATGAAATTAAATCTAATTTGATCAATAAGGTCGCCTTCTAGGTGTTTCTTGAAGTGTCTTGGACGACTTATGATGATCCATCAAAGCACATGCTTGTCACATGGTATTTTAAGTGAATTCTTCAATATGGACACCACATGGGCCTTGTACATCATCTTGTTGGGCTTCAAACAAAGTAATCAGCATTATTTGGCTCTTATTGGGCATACTAAATGATGCCTCTTCCAAATAAATGGGCTCAAACTCTTTTATCTCTCTTATGACACAATTCAAAGCCTCCTTCATTGCTTTAGTCCTTACTCTTGTCATTGGGCCTTCAATGCCTTGTAATGGGTCTTTTAGGATATTGGACATCCTTCCTTGAGCTTAGGCCTACTTTTGCACACCTTGCTCCATTGAAGCGTCATCTTGTTGTGCTCTTTTATCAAAGGTACTCTGGATTGCTTCACATCAAGATTCCTTAGGCTTGCTTTGGTCTCATTCGATTGAGGAAGCTAACTGCGCTTTACCGCAAGCCTACCTAGGTCAGGTCTAGTCTATTGTGACCAAGTCCAAAAAAATCACCCCGAGAGCTAATTATGCTCAACCGTAGTAGACCCTCATTGGGAAGCTTGCACTTATTGGCAGACCAACCTTAAGGTACTAATTGCGCTTAACTGCAAGCCTCTTCAAGATCCTCTATGACCCTGTTACTTTCTTAAACCATGTTCCCTCTCTGGCTACCTTAGACCATAGAATACTAATCACCTTATTGTCTTATGGATCTCACTCAACCTTTCTGTTATTGTGGGGTCCCATTCTCAAACCCATACCACTGTTCTCACGATCTCACATTGACCGGAGATCATATAGGGAGAAGACTTATTTTCTTTCATCTTACTTTATTAAGTACAAGGTGTAACACGTCTTGCACTAATCTTGATTATCCTCCTCTTATTAGGGTAAGATCGCTCCACGTGCCTTGCCTTAGCTTCTTTTTCTCTCTTTCTCTTTAGATGACAGCTTACCATGCTTTCGTTGCGCCGCTCTAATACAGAGGATCACCTCCTAAACTAAGAGGTCACACCATAACTAAGAGCCTCTCACCTGACTCGTGCACATCTCTAATAGTGGTATCTATGGGAATCTCATCCTTTATCTTAACCCTGCTTAGTTCACGGAAGTTTATACACAGCCTAAAGCAGTGATTTTTCTATCTCATACACAGTACCGGAGCACCCATATGGGTCTGCTAAACCTTTATCTACTAGCTCTTTTATCTATCATCTTGGCTCAACCACTTCATTGAGAGCTATTTTATAAGGAGTTTTTGAGACCTACTATGCTCCTGGTACCAGATCAATGGTCCTCTCCACCTCTCTCTGGTGGAACTCTATTGATAAGACTTCCAAAACTTGCTGACTAGCAGGTCCTCTCAATCCACTCGTCAACCTCTACTTACACTGAGAGAGACACTACGTAGTCTTAACAACCTTGCCTCAGGTACCTCTCTACCTGAGCCTCTAACATAAGGTTGAGATGTACCTCAGTGCTACAGACTAACTATCTCTAGGAGGAAATATCAAGGATTTGCTCTTACGATGGAGTATGGCATTGGATGGCAACCAGGTCAGGCCAATTATGGCATACCTATCACGAAGAGGCATACAATTCTAACTCAGGGCAACATTGTGCATACCGAACAATACCGCTAAAACATACTCTAGAGGTACAACCTCTGGCACCGGTGGGAGTGAATACAAAATCACATGGAAAGGCATCAACAGTGAGATCCAATCGCCCAGCACATTCACACACTGTGAATAAGTGGCTAGCGCTAGAGCCCACTAAACTATAACAAAGTAATTACACTTGGTACCTTGTACGCTCAAGTGACTTACAAGCCTTTGCCTGGGGTCAAAGCGTAAATTTCTTTATACCTAGGGTCTCCAACCGTCAGTGCTTTGCGCACACTTCCAAGCATATTGTCTCAGCCTGCCACAACTGTAAAACATTCTCTGGCCCATCATGCATGGCTTCTCTCCGTGATCTATGTCATAGATCTCACATCTCTTACTGGGCCTATCGAAGTCCAATCCTCTACCCCTATCCTATCTCCTTGCTTTCCTCCGTTGCTAGATCTGCCTTCCTCACATTCGCAGCTCCTGCAAACGTCCCAGCTACCCCCAGCGGTACCAGCTGTAGGGGTTCTCTCCCTATCCTTGAGGCTACACTTGTCAAATTCTAACAATTTAGACTACTCCAAGTGATATGGCAAATTATACTGCCTCCTTAAACCTTTCAAGCTAGCGGGGAGTTACTCTTTCATTTAGGGCTGGCTTTAATCCTCTAACCAGCTTACCGATAAACCATCTATAACACTACAAGTATATGGAATATCGGGAGAGAGTATCATACCTTACTAGGTAGTCATCACATGACTCATCCTCCACCTGCTTTATTACCAGAAACTCTACTTCCTTCTTACCTCATAGACTGAGGGAAGTACTTCTGATAAAATCTCTCTAGAACAACTCCCACATCAATGGGGTGTTCTGAGCCTACCACACCATCTCGATATTTCTCTACCACTGATCCACTTTATTCTTTAGTCGGGTGACCTAGTCCTCAACTACTAGTATGTCCAACACACCTTCCAAGTAGGAGGATCATGCTTACATAATTTCTCAACCCACCTTTGGGTAGTCTCTGGGTCATTTATCTAGCTCTTTGGCTTTACAGCCACCAGCTGGGGTTGCGGTGGAACAGGTTGTTGAGGCTCTCTTGCCTCACTCATACTTATCCATTTTAAACGGGTCCTTATGACATAGGCCTTTAATTGCCTAGGTCATATCTCACAGCTTCTCACAAGCCAGTCTATCAACTACTTAGCCTTATAGTTCTACTCAAGGTCCATGGGAGTATCAACACTAGAAACTACTCACAACCCTACTCAACTACTAAAGATCCCTCTGCTGCTATCTCCTGGGAAACTGTCCCATAAGGTGCAGGTAATACATTAACCCTCTCTCTCTAGGATGGTTCCGTATTGGTCAAGTGAGTGGGCTCCAACCTTTCTGGTCTCTCAAGAATGTCTGAGGCATCCAAGTACCAGATCTTGTTTGCCTTGAGGAAGAATGAGACCATGTGAGGAAAAAAGATCCTGGTGCTTGGCTTGCTGTTAGTGTAGTACCACCTCAGCTTAGCAAACAGATAATCTCCCAGGTTTTGCTTCTCCTTCTGGATGATGAGAGCAAACATCTTGTACTCTCTAGTGGTGAAATGGGTCCAGTTCCCATACTTGTATACCAGCATCCTCGAGTAGACATACCAGATACATCTGTAGTAGTCACTCATCTCTGAGGGTCTGAATCTCAATGGTCCCACCTAGATACCAGGCCTCAAGATGCTAAATACCTCACTATCAGACAACTTGGGCTCTCTGTAAACAAGAGGCTTCTTGATCCCCAGCCACTTGTTGATCCTTAAGGCTGAGATCAACACCTCTTGGCCCCTCACATTGGCCCTCAACTCTTCCTTTGGCTCTTCCTCCTTTGGTTCAGATACTGATTGCCTTGGGAGAAGGTCAAGGGTGGCATAGAAGTGCTTGACTACCTTTGGGGAGTAAGGTAAGTCAGTGGAGATCCAAGGAGTGTAGTGACTGAAATACTCATAAAGGTCCAATTGGATTGCATTCTTCAGGTGCTACAAGTTCAAATAAGGGGTCTTGTGGATGCTTCTGGGTTTGAAATCCTCCAGGTATCTTAGGGTATCCACAAGTTTACTGGTATTGAAACCAGGAGGTGCTGAAGTACCCTCATCATCTCAAGGGGAGTGTCTGACTGAAGTACCCTGTCTCTGTGAGGGCAGTCTCTGTGATCTCTAGCCTTGTGGTGTTTTTCCACTAGTTCTCAAGGCTTTATCTAGTATGTTAACAGATATATGTCTTACTAATCTGTCAACATGATCTTGCCTTGGTCTGTGAAGTATGGAGAAAGATGGAGCACTCTCAGTAGAAGAGTCTGAGGAGGAGGGCTGAGTTACTACCTTCTTTCTCTTTTCTTGTACTGGCTTCTTTGGGGTAGTCCGAGCCCTAGTAACTGGAGGCTCCTGAATCATAACTCCCTTGGCCCGTGGAGCTAGAGAAGTCTGAGAGACTACTGGGGACTTCTGAGTTGACCCAGTAGGAGCCTTCTTGGCATGAGGATTCTTCTCCTGCACTTTCGGTCTATGCTTCTTCGCAGGAGGAGCCTTCTTCTTCTTGGAAGCACCCTCTTTCCTTTTCTCGGGATTCTTCAGTGCCGAGGGTTAAGAATTAACCTCAGGAGGTGTTGTATCTTGGTAAGGTACATTTGGGTTATCGAGGCTCTCCTGGGAGTGGAAAGGATGATTCTTAGTCCTTGCCATTGAGTTGAAGCTACTGGACATGGAGATTGACTGTAATGAAATGAAAAATAGAGACTTCCGAAAGTGTTGAATGCGAGAGGTGAAGAGAGTGAAATTTAGGGCTTTTGAGTTTGGAGAGGTAGAATTAGTGTTTCGGTTGATTTTGAGTGATTTGGAGAGGTTATGGTAGGATTTGAGTAAAAAGGAATCTAGGAGCTCTCGAGGTGAGTTTGAAATGTCTGGGATTTTGAATGATTGTGACTGATATACTGTGCCCTAGCTCGTTTCCTCAAGGAAATAGGCTACCCTCGAGGAAACTGGGTAGCAGGGCTCCTTGAGATAGGTTTTGATCCTCGAGACTGAGCAAGAATTCATGACCTTAATAATCAACTTTGAGCCCGAGTCCTTACCATTTTACCTTTTTACCTATTTTAGTACCAGATCCTTGAGGTTGGGGAATTCCCTTGAGGAAATTTCTTTCATCTTTGATCTGATTTCGATACAATTTCCTCAAGCTTGAGTGGTGTCCTCAAGGACCTTTTTCACATTTGTTACTGCAATCACAAGCTCATAAAAGTTGATGCCCGAGTCCTCGAGATCTTTATGTCTCCTTGAGGAAAAGAGTGCCTTTTCCCTTGAAGAGTGACTTATTTCCTCAAGGAAACTTCCTATCCTTAAGGCAACTTAATTACTCTGCCTGCTGTGTTTGGCTTGTTTTCCTCAAGGTTAAGAGATATACTTAAGGTACTCTTTTCATGATTGCCTAACTCCTGCAAGACAAAATTTCTACTACTCTGATACTTAAGTCAGAAATCATCAAATAATTAACCATGATTAAAAAATAAAAGCTAACTTACAGTTCATTGGGATTCACCATTCCCAATTCTCTTCTTATGTGTAAGAATTGGTATTTAGCCAAAGGTTTGGTGAAGATATCCACAAGTTGTTGATGTGTAGGGATGAATACCACTTTGAAATCTTTTCTTTGAACATGATCTCTAATGAAGTGGTGTCTTACATCAATGTGCTTGGTTCTTGAGTGTTGTACTGGATTCTTGGCTAGACTTATTGTGCTCGTGTTGTCACAATATATGGGAATTTCTTTGAGATTAATTCTCAAATCTTGCATTTGTTGTTTCAACCACAATACTTGAGCACAACAATTTGATGCAACCACATATTCAACTTCAGTTGATGATAGTGAGACTGTGTTTTGCTTATTGCTGAACCAAGAAACCAAGGCACCACCGAGGAATTGACATTGGCCACTTGTGCTCTTCCTATCAGTCTTGCATCCAGCATGATCAAAATCAGAATATGCAATTAGATGTTCTAATCTTCCTTTGGGAAACCAAATCCCCAATTCTGGTGTATCAACAAGATATCTGAATATCCTCTTCACATGCTCAGCATGGGACTCCTTGGGAGCAGCTTGATATCTTGTACACATGCCTACACTGAATTGGATGTTTGGTCTACTTGCAAATAGGTAGAGTAGGGAGCCAATCATTCCTCTATACTTGGTGATATTGAAGTCAGCTCCCTTTACATTAGCATCCAAGAGTGTTGTTGAGCTCATTGGAGTATCCGCACCATTAGCTTGATCCATCCCATACTTCTTCAAGAGCTTCTTAAGATATTTCATTTGACATATGAATATGCCATCCTTCCTT
>JBAGKO010032048.1:0-10581 GCA_037177275.1 Acacia concinna | reverse complement strand
ATACAAAGTGTGTTAGTGCAACAATGAATAAACAAATAAAGCCTCTTATCAATAGCGCAAAACATAGGAAAATTCAATGTACCAGTAACATGTGGACTTATAGATTCATAGAACCATCGATAACAGTCAACTGGGTAGGGCACTGATAGATTTTAGGCATCGAATAGTTAAAAAATTTGGAACTAATGGAACGAAACTGGCCACTACTTCTTCTTGTATGTCTAGTTTCAAGGATAGGAAATCAAACTTCAAAAAATTGATTTACAATACTGAAACCTTAAACACCAAATGAATAAATGCACGAATCGCATGAACAATCAGAAAGAGGAATGGACTTGAGTTTGACAATATTAGGGGCACGAGAAAAACGAAGGGGAAAACCAACAATGTTGAGGCTCATAAAACAAGGTTGTTTCTCGTCATCAAACAAAACTCAGTAAATCATCTATGGCAGACTAAAGCCAGCAAAGAATGATGAGAGATAAAACTTACAGATACAGGAAGTGAGTTCCTTGAGCTCGAGACTAACTTCTGATTTTGTAGAGGAAAGAGCAAGAGTCCAAAGTGATGAGTCCAGAGTGATTTCGTGAAGCTGTGGGACTATGAGAGATTGCGAGTGTTAAGGATCGAGACGTGAGAGCCAAGATCGATGACTCTGGAAGAAGAGAATCCAACTGTCTTCAGAAGCCAGAAACTAGAGAAGACGTCTGTGGATCTCACAGCTGCTCCCCCTGCTCGCCTTCTCGCGCGGTAGATCGCACGACTGCTCCACCTGCTCGCCTTCTCGCGCGGTGGTCTCCTGTTCCTAACCGTCGACCTTTGTGGGGGAGGAGATGGCGAAAGTTTTAAGAGGAGTTGCTCACTAGCGCTGAAAGCTGTGGCCGCCGGTGGAGGGTTCCTCAGTCAATGCTCTGGTCCTGATCTCAGTGCTGTGTCTTTTGTCGAGGGAGAAGAAAGAGAAATGGGTTGATGAATTTTTTAAATGGCATTTAATGTTTTTTGGACTGTTATTTTGCTTCCCACCTACTAGTTGTATCCCATAAGCACCCATGTGCGTGCTTCTCCAATTGGTTACTTTTGAAGCTTAAGTCAAATCACTGTCATCTTGATTCCAAACGTTCCATTGGTCTAATCTGAAAGTAAACTCATTTATAAGCACAATTTTATGCCCTAATCGTGCCTCCAAACACACACATTAACTGAAGCATTAGGTATATATATATATCCGTGACATCATTTATTTACTTATTATTATTATTATTAGTATTATTATTATTATTATTATTATTATTTAAAAAAACCAATTGGCAAGTTACCTTAAATATAGAAATATATATATATATATATAATATTTATATTATATAAATCTTTTCTTATCTTTTAATAGCTCTCTCTCCTTAATAGTTTCCTTTTCTTTTCTTTTCTTTTTCTTTCCTATTTTGTTTTCAATAATAACATTATCATTCCATATCTTTCTTACTTTTATAAATTTTATTTTAAACAAACCCTTTTATCACAATTAATTGTCCCTTAATTTTATTTAAATCCTAAAATAAAATTTAGGATGTTACAACTTTCCCCACCTAAATAGAATTTTGTCCCCAAAATTCGACACAAGCGAAGAACAAAACACAAGCAAACATGATAATCCAATCAACACAAACCTAAACAAACAAGTTAGGAAAAACAAAACGCATCGTTTCCTCAATCTCCGTAGTGGCATCTTCTGGTGTGACACCCTTTCAGAAGACTTTTACAAGCCAAATAGTCATTTTCCTTAGTTGCTTGTGCTGGACTTCCAAAATTTTCTCATTTAATATTATCAAGCTCAACGACATAAGACAAGTCCAAATGATACTTCTTCAATCCACAACCTCTGTGCAATAACAGTTGGCATAGATTATTTCACTTAATTAAACTGATTCCCCGTTGATCCTCCTAGTACCCCTAGATGAAGCAGTATGAAGTAAAATACTTTGCATCGTGTTATAGGGAATTGTAGCTAAGACTGCTTTTGCCAATGTGATGTAGCCTACAAGAGAGAGGGGCCTACTCTTTCACCCTGCCAATTTAGATTGTAAGCGCATATAATGGTACTCCTAGATATCTGCTGAAGGAATCTACTTTCTGGTATCCCAACTGTTCACATATATCTCTCTTATCCAAATGGCCAACATTTCTAGAGAAGTAGACTTTGGTTTTAGATTGGCTGATTTTATGGCTAGAGGCAAGGCAGAAGGTCTGCAGAATTTGTTGTATCACAGTTGTTTGCCTTTGCATTACTCTACCAAAGATAATCAAGTCATCTACAAAAAATAAGTGTGAGAGAGAAACTCCCTGACGACCCAATTTGATAGTTTCCCATTCACCAAATCTCACTGCTAACTAGATGGTGTGTGATAATCGTTCCATGCACATGACAAAGAGGTATGGCAATAGTAGATCACCTTACGGAAGTCCTTTATGGGGTGAGAAAGGAGCAGATGGCTTCCCATTCCAAAGCACCTGCATACTCGATGTTGAGATACAGTTCATAATCATAGTCACCATGGACTTAGGTAATCCAACTTCATTCAAGGTGTCTACAATAAAGTCCCAACACAGTCTATCAAATGCCTTTTCTAAGTCAATTTGTATAGCCATCCAACAAGTCTTCCCTTGCTTTCTCCTCATCGAGTATATAACCTCTTGGGCACTTATAACATTATCCACAATATTCCTCCCTTTGACAAAACTTGTATGGTATGGAGAGATAATTTCTGCTATGACTTCTTTAAGTCGATTGGAAATTACCTTAGTGGCAATCTTGTAAGTAACGATGCACATGCTTATAGATCTAAACTCACTTGGCTCACTTGGCTTTTCCACTTTTGGAACAAGGGTTATAAGTGTAGTATTTAGAGACGGGTGGGGAATATCTCCTGACCAAAGGTTCTATACGAACGAGTGGAGAGATGGACTCACCATTAACCACTGGCTTTGAAAAAAATAAGGCATGCAAACCATCTATGCCCGGAGCCTTCAAGGGTTTCATTTCAAAAAAGGCACTTTTGACTTCCTCAGGTGAGATATTAGAATCCAACATCAGGAGCTAGTCAGTGGATAGGGTGGGGAATTTACCCCTTACAAGCTGCAGTAGGCTAGTGGAAGCCTTAAGAGTATATAATTTAGAATAAAAATCGCTTGCCATTTCAAGAAGTGTTGCATCATCACTAACCCAATCACCTTGGTGAGATTTGAGCTGTGAGATCCTATTTTTTGACGTCAGATGAGGGCTTTTGTGTGATAGTACAACGTGTTCCTGTCGCCCATACAAATCCAATCTAAGAAGGACTTTTGAATCCACAACATTTCTTCTTGGAAGCATATGTCTTCAAACTCATCAGATAATAATTTTTCTAACTCTATTAGAAATTTTGAAAATGGATTTTCTTCTATCTTCATTTGTGGCCCTTTTAGTAGTGCCATGACTCATCTTTTCCTCTGTCCAATGGATCCAAAACCCTCAGAGTTCCATACACGTACAACTTCTGTGAATGCTTTAATGTTCTCAACACTTCCCCTGTCGGTGTCCAGTGGGTCTGAACTAGATTTGCAAATTCTAAATAGGTTAGCCAAGAAGCTAAGAACCGAAAAGGCCTTTGGGGTGTCGTGGCCTTATCAGTAAGGCCCAACAATATAGCAATAGGTCTGTGGTTTGAGAGTATTCTTGGTAGGTGACTAACTTTACAATTACTAAAGGACTTAAAGAATGATTGGGGGCGCAGGGTCTTATCCAAATGGACAAGTAGCGTGCCCCTTCTCCAAGTAAATTTGGGCTCATTTGATCCCATATCAAGAAGTCCATTGTGGTGAATGAAGTTTTGGAAAAGTGGGCATCCCTTGTTTTTATAACCCGAGCCTCCCTTCCTCTCAGTGGCATTAACTATTACGTTGAAGTCCCCTACTAACAGTCATGGTAGGGAGTGGCTGATTTGAATATCAGCAAGGTTCGACCAAAGAAATTTCCGTAGATGGGCTTGGGGACTTCCATAGATTGTTGTGAATAAGAAATGGACGTTTTGGGCCAAGTAACATATGTCCATGTGCACAAATTAACCGTGGTTGACCAGGATTTGAATTTGCACCAAGCTATACCAAAAGATCCAAATTCCACTTGAGAAATCAGACGCCTCTACTCAATGGGAATACTGCAAGCCCAGCTTCTTAATAACTCTATCTGCCTTTATTCTAGAAATTCTTGGTTCCACTAAGACAAAAATTTCAGGTTTGTAATTAGCAACAATAAACTTGAAAATGGAAGGTAACTTCTTGTCGAAAGCCTCCTGGCAGTTCTAAGTAAAAATGGATATAAATAATTAATTTAAAGTTGTAGAGGATAAATCAACTCCCTCCACAAAAGCAGCAAAGGCGTTATCATTTAAGCCTATATGCAGGCCCCGTGCTATCTCTTTCATGATCTTCACCGATGGGCCCATGTCATGGTCTTTTTATTTGATGCCCAAACTAAGGATAGATATTCTAGTTGCTAGCCGAAGGCCTTTGTTGCCAACTGTTGGAGATTGCTGAAAGTTTGATTTAGAGTTTAATTCTCTAAATAATCCAGCTAGCCCTAATTCTATTTAGTTCATTTATTATTATTATTATTATTATTATTATTATTATTATTATTATTATTATTATCATGATCATTATCCCGCTGCATATGATCAGTTTGTTATATTCTTAGACTATAGGGAGTATTTTATGGGTTGTTACAACAGAAACCCTAATTTGTATTTCCTATAAATATCTCTCGGTACTCATTAGTAAAAGTGAGCTTTGCTGCATAAGATCTTGCACTTATTACATGGTATTAAAGCCATCGATTTCCGTGCAGCAGTCCAAGGTCAGTCACGGGTTTTTGCTGCCAATGATAGAGCTCTCAATCCACATCGGCATGCGATCACCCATCAAGGCCAACTGATCAATCTACTGGGGGTTCTCATGGTTATGGCTCTTCTCTCAATTCAGGGATGAGTGTTCCAGCAATTGAATCTCTATCTCAAGTCATAATTACCCATCGTTTCAACGGAAACAATTATCTTCAACGGTCTATGAACATGTTAATGTTCATCTGTGTCAAGAACAAAGAAAAATACCTCACGGGCAATCCTCCAGCGAATGATGATCCACATTTTGAAGCCTGGTCAGCTGAGAATAATATGGTTATGACTTGGCTCATCAACTCCATGACAACCGAAATTAGTGAAAATTATCTTTTGGCACCGACTGCCAAGGCCATTTGGGATGCTACTCGCCACCTTTACTTTGAAAAGGATAATATTGCTGCTATTATTCAGGTTAAGTGCTCTCTCCATGGTCTTATTCAAGGTGAGCAATCTGTTACTATCTATTATAGTTCTCTTATGAAGTTCTGGCAACAGATTGACTTATATGAGGTCCATGACTGGCCATGCCATGTATCCGCTGCCAAATTTTATGCTATCACTAAACGGGACCGTTGTTCTGACTTCTTGCTTGGTCTTCGAGATACATTTAAGCCAATCCAAGCTCAAATCATGAACCTTAAGCCACTGCCCTCCCTCGAAGATGTTTTCTACATGGTCAAAAATGAGGAAACTTGTCACACATTGCCTAAAGCATCCTCTGATTCCCTTAGTTCCTCTTTATCTTATGCCTCTACCTTTATTACCGATAAAAGACTCATAATTTTTGTGATCATTGCAAAAAGAAAAGGTCACACAAAGGATAAGTGTTGGAAGCTTCATGGTAAACCTCCTACTAATCGAACTCCGGACAAAAAGGGCCTCAAAATTTGTGGAGAGTTTGACATTGATCTCTTAAGTACATATGAAATCTCTGTCCTACGTAAAATCCTTGACAAGCACTCAGCTTCTAAAACCTGTGAGCCTTATTCTCCTAAGGTTACTATGGCCCATTCAGGTATATATCTTATGAATACTTTAGGTTCTACAATTCAGAATATTTGGATTGTAGATTCAGGGGCTACTGATCATATCACTGGTTTTAAGGATCTGTTTTTTGATTTTACCACGTATTCTAAGCATGAAACTGTGGAGGTTGCTAATGGTCAGTTTGCTAAAGTCTTGGGAACTGGGTCTGTCCATATTTGTGAAAATATTGTTTTATGGAATGTCTTGTATGTTCCAGAAATTAAATGCAGTTTGCTATCAGTTCGAACTGTTGCTGATCAGTTACATTACCTTGTGACTTTTGATAAATCTGGTTGCACCTTTCAGGACTTGGCATTGGGGAAGCAGATTGGGAATGCTAAAGTGTGGAAAGGACTATTATATTCAAGGCTCTTCTTCCAATAAAGCTGGTGCATTAACATCTACAATGTCATCAGCTGATTTACGGTTGTGGCACTCTAGGTTAGGCCATCCTAGTCTTAGTTACATGAAGGTTTTGTTTCCAAATATTGGCAAAAATTCTGCCCTGAATTTCCATTGTGATTCCTGTCATTTTGCTAAACAAATTCGTAATTCTTATCCTAGTCATTCATACACACCTTCTAGTCCATTCTCCCTAATTCATAGTGATGTTTGGGGCCCTTCAAAATTTGAAACTAACTCTAAGGCTAAGTGGTTTGTCACTTTCATTGATGATCATACTAGACTTACATGGGTCACACTCTTAAAAGATAAATCTGTAGTTTTTAATGTCTTCAAAAACTTTTTTCTCTTTATCCAAAATCAGTTTCATATTTCCATAAAAATTCTTCGTACTGATAATGGCCGAGAGTATGTTAACTCTTCTTTCACAGAATTTTTACTTAAAAGTGGCATTCATCATCAAACTTCTTGTATTTATACGCCACAACAGAATGGGGTGGCTGAAAGGAAAAATCGCCAACTCTTGGAAGTTGCCCAATCTCTCATGTTTGAAAGTAACGTTCCATATCGTTTTTGGGGTGATGCAGTTCTTACAGCTGCTTATTTAATTAACCGTCTGCCTTCTAAAACTTTGAATTTTTCTACTCCCATTAACACGTTTTCAGAAACATTTCCTCACTCCCCTCTTATAAATCCCATTCCAACGAAGATTTTTGGCTATCCAGTGTTTGTGTACAATGAGGCTGCGGGTAAATTGGATTCTCGCGCCATCAAATGTATTTTCTTGGGCTATTCTCCTACTCAAAAGGGTTACAAGTGATTTTCACCTCTTACCAATAAGTTTTACATAACAATGAATGCTAAATTTATTGAGAATCAACCGTTTTATCCCAAACCTGCCATTCAGGGGGAGATAGCTACTAATACAAATGAAAATCAGAGTGAATGGCTTCTTTGTGATATTAATGATGATTCTTTCAATACTAAAACACCCGCGGGTCAACAGGTTTGTGAAAATTTAGAAGAGTTTCCAACATCACAATGTTCTCCTAGACCTCACCATCATAACTCTATCCCATGAATCTACTCCTACGAGGAACCCATATCAAAATCCCTCTTCAAGGAACATGTCTGCTTCCAACAAAAATTCTGACTTTGTTCATCAAAATTCATTCGAACCTCTAAACTTGATCCATGATGAAACTGAGACTAGTGTGACAAAACCAGATGACACAACAAATCAAGTAGATCCTAATTCCACACAGAGGCAGACTCATGATTCAGTACCTAAGACCAGTTCTGAAGATATGTTTTGGCCGATAGCCTTGAGAAAGGGAAAGAGAAGTTGTACTAATCACCCCATTGCTAAATATGTCTCCTATCAGAAACTTTCATCTAATATGAAGACTTTTGTGGCTAATGTTGAGAATACATCTGTTTCAAAAGACTATGAAGAGGCTATGTCAGATCCGAGATGGAAGCAAGCCATAAATGAGGAGCTAAATGCTTTACACAAGAATGGAACCTGGAAGTTGGCACATCTACCTAAGGGTAAGTCTCTAGTTAGCAGTAAATGGGTATTTACTATTAAATACAATCATGATGGGAGTGTGAATAGATATAAAGCTCGTTTGGTAGCTCGAGGTTTTACACAAACTTACGGAATTGACTATGAAGAAACATGTGCCCCAATTGCAAAACTCAACACTATCAATGTGTTATTATCCTTAGCAGCTAATCTAGATTGGCCTCTCTACCAAATGGATGTAAAGAATGCATTTCTAAATGGAGATCTTGAAGAGGAAGTGTATATGGAGGTCCCACTTGGGGTGAGAACGCCTAAAAACTCACATCTAGCTTGTAGACTTTATAAATCTCTCTATGGGTTGAAGCAATCACCAAGAGCCTGGTTTGAGAGATTTACACAAGCTATTAAGTCTTGGGGATATGTTCAATGTCAATCCAACGATACCTTGTTTATAAAACGTCAGGGTGGCAAGATAACAATTTTAATTGTCTATGTAGATGATTATGTGATAACAAGTGATGACACAGAAGAGATTAATAAGTTAAAGCAACATCTAGCCTCTGAATTTGAAGTTAAAGAGCTTGGATCCTTAAGATACTTTCTAGATATGGAAGTAGCTAGAACCCCACAAGGAATTAGTGTATCACAAAGGAAGTATACCATGGATCTTCTAATGCAGACTGGCATGCTAGGGGCGAAACCAGCGTATACTCCAATGGAGTTGAATCAAAAACTAACTATTAGATCAGATGGTACTGCAGTTAACAAAGAAAGATATCGGAAATTAGTGGGAAAACTTCTCTACCTTTCTCACACAAGACCTGATATTAGTCATGCTATTGGAGTTGTAAGTCAGTTTTCATGTGAACCCCAAAAAGAGCATATGACAGCAGTCTACAGAATTCTTAGATATCTCAAAAGAACGCCTGGACTTGAGTTATTCTTTGCAAAAATGGATGCTAGAAGTGTAGAGTTGTATACAGATGCTGATTGGGGAGGATCCAAAATGGATAGAAGATCTACTACTGGTATTGCACCTATGTATGGGGAAATCTCGTGACTTGGAGAAGTAAGAAACAACAAGTTGTCTCATGTAGCTCAGCAGAATCAGAGTACAGAGCATTATCTCTCGGTATACGTGAAGGGATGTGGATTCTACGAATACTAGATGAACTCAAGGTAGAAGTCGATGGCCCATTAAAGACATGGTGTGATAACATGTCTACAATAAAAATCGCCAACAATCCCATTCAACATGACAAGATGAAGCACGTTGAGATTGATAGGCATTTCATCAGAGAAAAGTTGGAAGCAAAGATCATTAATTTGTCTTATATCCCATCAGGAAAACAAAAGGCAAATATTATGACAAAGTCACTCACTCAAGAGACGTTTAAAGGTCTAAGAAGCAAGCTAGGAATGATTAATGTCTATTCGCCAGCTTGAGGGGGAGTGTTGGAGATTGCCGATAGTCTTTTAGAGTTTAATTCTCTAATTAATCCAACTAGCCCTATTTTATCTTGTTTATTAATTAGGGTTATTATTATTATTATTATTATTATTATTATTCCGCTGCATATGAGTAGTTTGTTATATTCCTAGACTATAGGAAGTTTGTTATGAGTTGTTACAACAAAAACCCTAGATTGTATTTTCTATAAGTATCCATCGGCATTCATTAACAAAATTAAGCTTAGCCGCATAGAATCTTGGACTTATTACAACAGCCTAGCACATGATTTTATTCCTCTCATTTCTCTCTAACCCTCTGTCTTCTACCTCTAATTTCCTTCCCTCTTCTATTCTAATTCTAAGAAAAACCTAAATAATTACATTCAGATTACTATATCCTTATCAATAACATAGCTGCACATTTAAGAATTTTAAGCAGTTAGTTGTGTCCATTCACATCCGTGAAAAGAAAAAAAAATAACAGGCCTAAATGTTAAGTGCATTTAGCCAACATAACTATTGATTATACTTTTTAAACAGATATGTCACAGGCATAGTGTTCACTATTGGTTACCAACCTATGGAATCCAGGCGTCAATATCAACTATAAAATGGGGACTTAGCAAGACTCTAGATTAGATTATTACCACATCTCCAAAGAAAATGGCAGAAATGCAATCATCACTGTTTTGAAAAATCATACAGCTACCCTCAGTGAGATATATGCTCCTACTTCCTAATAGATTTCATCCTCTTTCTTTCCCTTAATTCCTCCTGTACTTGCCAACATGCATATTTAATATGTTTTTCATAAAAAAGTGTTAAATAAATTCTATAAAGTTTTAGAATAAGTCAGACTTTATTTACGTTTAGATATCTTAATCTTGGCTAGGCAGGAAAAAAAATCTAAGAATAATTTGAATCTGCTTACTTTTCAAATTCCCTAAAATAAGTAAATATTATTCAATAAGTTGTATTTTCAAAAAGAACTATCTTTGAGGGTACTATGGACAAAATGGATTTAGTGGCACGGTACCTTGTGGTCTTATAAAAGGGCTGTGTGATTTGTCATAATAGAATGGAGAATTGAGTAATTAACGATCTTCCAGATAAAAGGAGAGCAAATTGACCCATTTTATTACAAAATGTCAATCAGCTTGGATGACTCTTAAAACCCATAATGTCTATAAAGGAGGAGGAAAAGATGCCATTTCATTGCAATGAACCACCTGTTCATTTTAA
>JBAGKO010032037.1:0-10581 GCA_037177275.1 Acacia concinna | reverse complement strand
TTGATTTAATATTGATTCCGAAAGTAGACAATGTTGAATGCTTGAATCAGTTTAGACCAATTGGGCACTGTAATTACTCATATAAGATTTTTTTCTAAAGTAATTACAAATAGAATGAAAGATATGATGCACTCTATTATTACACCAAATCAGAGAGCTTTTGTACCTGAGAGGTTAATATTTGATAATATTCTGATTACACATGAAGCTTTTCATTATCTAATGGTCAAGAGTGGGAAAAAAGTTGAATTAGCCCTTAAACTTGATATGAGTAAAGCTTATGACATAGTAGAATGGGATTTCCTTAAAGAAGTCTTATTGTGCATGGGATTTCATCCTACTTGGGTGGATCAAATATGTGCTTGTGTGTGTTCTGTGAAGTTTAATCTGCTGCTGTTAGGAAGAATTGTGGCTACCGTTCAGCCAGAGAGAGGAATGAGACAAGGAGATCCCCTGTCTCCTTATTTGTTCATTATTGTTTCAAATTTGTTGTCAAGAATGCTTAATTTTTGTGCAGAAAACAAAATAATCAAAGGCATTAAACTCAGTCAATATTCACCCATAATCACTCATTGCTTTTTTACGAATGATTCTGTCTTCTTTCTTATAGGCCAGAAGGAGAATATTGAGACAGTAATGCTGCTGTTAGAATGCTATTGTCTGGCATCTGGTCAGAAAATAAATTACCAGAAATCTTGTGTTTTCTTCACAAAAAATACACCAGTGCAGCTTAAAACTCAAATAGTATAGATTTTGGGGGTGGAAGAAGCTGCTGAACCAGAAGAAGCTGTTAAACCAGGAAGATATCTGGGTCTCCCAATATTATAGAAGCGGTCAAAAACAAAAGCTCTCTGTTTTGCTAAAGATAAAGTCAGGAAAAAAGTTCAGAGTTGGAAGAAAAACTTGCTATCTATGGCTGGAAAAGAAGTAATGATCAAAGCGGTGGCTAGTGCTGTTCCGATTTTTCCAATATCCTGTTTTAGCTTCCCAATTGCTACTTGTAAAGACCTAAACAGTATAATCGCTAAATTTTGGTGGGGGCAGAAAGAAGAGGAAAGTAGAATACATTGGATAAACTAGAACTCCTTAACTAAATCTAAACAAGAGGGTGGGCTTGGCTTCAGGGAGTTTTACTAGTTTAACTTGGCACTTCTAGCCAAACAAGGGTGGTGTTTGCTGAATGAACCTGAGGAGTTGTGGGTAAAAATTATTAAAGGCGTATATTTCCCGGAAAGGGGGTTTCCTTGATGCAAAAAGAGGAGGTAGGGCATCATAGGCTTGGGTAGGCTTGTTGGAAGGAAGAGAAATACTTGTTGAATCAGTGTGCTACATGGTGGGAAATGGAATTAATATTAGAATATGGGATGACCCTTGGATTCCCACTTTAGAATCCTTTAAGCTAGGAACAATGGCATCGAACAAAGAGGCTGAAAAGTGGAAGGTAGCTATGTTGATTGATGAAGATGGATGGAACTTAACTTGCATAAAAGAATTTATAATAGAATCAGAGGCTAAGGCAATAATTGATATAGTGTTGCCAAGAAATTCCAGAGAAGACAGAGTGTGCTGGTTAGCTAGAAAAAATGGGGAATATACAGTTAAAGCTGGCTATAAATGGGCAAAGAGCAAGCACCTAGTCAGAAATATGAAAGCTAGTATATTTGAAGCAATTGATAGAAGATTGTGGACTGCTATTTAGAAGATAAAAGTACCAGCAAAAGTAAAATTCTTCTTATGGAAGGTGGCAAGAAGTGCGGTTCCAACTCAAGAAGCTCTATGGAAGAAAAGGTGTGCTGATTCTCCTCTATGTTTACTTTGCAATGCTGAGCCTAAAACTATTGAACATGTCCTATTATTATGCAACAAAACAAAGGTTGTATGGTTTGGAAGTACTTTAGGACTGAAGTTGAATAATTGTAATGTCATAAGAGTTGATTCCTGGCTTCTAAATCTGCTGTATGATGAGGATTGTGAGGAGAAAGCAAAGGCACTCATAGCTTGTTTATTATGGCAGATTTGGAAAGCTAGGTGTCTCTATGTGTTTGTAAAAAAATAATGAACCTATGGTCATTATACATATTGCATCAGATTTGGTTGAATCTTATTAGAAGGCAAATGGATGGAACATTAGTAAAGAGGGAGGAAGTAACCATAACAGTGGGGATTTGAAACAGCAGCACTTTAAATCTGATGCATGTTTTGTATTAAAACTTAACTGTGATAGAGCTTTTGATAGAAAAGGCGGAACTGCAGGTGTGGGTTTTGTTGGAAAAAGATGGGATGGGGTAGTGGTGTGCCTGACAGGAAATGTAGCTGATGCTAAGTCCCCTTTTCAGGTTGAAGCGATGGCTATGTTACAGGGACTTAAATGGAGTATAGCTAATGGGTTTGATTCAATACATATAGAATTTGATTGTCTTTCACTGATACAAGCAGTTAAAAAGGAAGTTTAATGCCCATAATGGGAGTGTTTAAATCTAGTGGAGGAAATAGTTAATCTTGGTAATACTATGAGAAATTCTCTTTATGTGGATTCCAAGATGGTACAACTGGACTGCAAATTAGTGTGCTCGGACTGCAATACTGGAGAAGAGCTCGCAAAACTGGATTTTGAAACCCCCTTCTCCTTTGGCAAAGGAAGCAAAGGAATCAGATGTTGGCTAGGAAAATATATGGTTTTTTTTTGTCTGCCTTGTTAGCTTTTTTACTTGAATTCTTCTATGTTGATTAGTCTGGTATTTTGTTTACGTTAGCAATATGCGTGGTTTCTGTCCACCAGGTTCCTTATGATGTTAGTTTCTAGAAATATAAATGAAATATTGATAGTTTGATGCCAAAAAAAAAAAGGATGAGCAGTGGAAAGATATATGCGCGCGCGATGTGCATACGTTTAATATATATAAACGCACTGCCTTTTGTGTTTCTCTATTCTTGCTCTCATTGTGTGGGTATTTTTGTGAAGAAATTGGATAATACTCCCTTCGATCCTAATTATAAGGGCACGTTGATTTTTTTAGAGAAATTTAGAAAAATCCTAAAAAAATTAATTACATAACTTAATTATATATGTTTTATTAGATTATATATTAGTTCATAAGTCAAACAACATAATTTAAAGAAAAACGACAAATTTTAATGTCTTAAAGTAATATAATTAATTTTCTTAAAATTTTTTTAGAATTTTCTAAAAAGTCAACAAACCCTTATAATTAGGACCAGAGTAAATACGAATGATTATAGAGGTTACTTGGGCCGAATGCCCATAGTTTCCTCTGCTTAAGAGTTATATTTTCCATTTTTCTCTCTTTTACAATGAAGGGATCAAGTATTCCTAAGTGAAAAAGAAAGTTCCTACATTCATATGAAAATTTAGTGATGTGATTTGTAAATTGGATAAAAAAAATCGTCTTTACCTTATTTGACCAAAGAGAACAATGAGAGTAATGTAACAATTGCTCTAATATCTCTAATATTTTGGAATAAAATACTCTCATTTGCTTTCGATCCCATCCCACTTCAAAGTCCTTCGTCTGAACTGAATGTGGCACTGTCATGCACAAATGGACGATGCTAATAATTCCAGTACTTTCTTTCTTGCTTTCTTTACCTGAAGGGATGTAGGTTGATTTTGAGGGTTTTACTCCCCTCTATATTTACTTCTATGCTAGCATTTCTCACACACACACACAATCTTAAGTTTCATTAATAACTTTATCATAAAATTTAGAGTACTCTAACCAGGGGCGTATGATAGAGCGGTAGGGCTCTTCCATCCTTAACCTTGGTTAGAGTTCGATCCCTAGCCTTAGGTATGGAGTAGCGTTAAATCTCCTGGCCAGCTGTCCTTCTCATAGAGGAACCCACAATGAGCGAATAATTAATCATTGGCCTACCAGGCTGGGGGATACCTTGTGAAAGCAAAAAAAAAAAATTTAAAGCACTCTAACCACCCCTATGTTTTACCTTAATTACTGATAAAACATAAACTTTTTTTTACCAGTGATAAAACATAAACTTACATATTTTATCATACCTTATTTAATTAATTTGTAGACTATTCTAGGCTAATTTGGATTTATTATGAAATATTTGAATAATTAACTCATTATTAAAAGATAAAACAAAACTGAATTAATTGGGTTCTATTGATATTAAATTGATAATATTTTAATTTCTTATGTTATGATAGATTAACATTTTTAATTATATGATAGATGATTATCTCATTTAATTTCTACCAGGATAATCCTATGGTGCAGAATTAATCTACAAATTTTGATAAAGATATAATGAATAAATTTTATTGGACTATTTATATTTTGATAGGCTAAAATTGATTCCCAAAAATTTCCCCTCCTTCATAACAGAAAGACATAGCCGCATATTCACTTCATTAAAAAAAATCGAGAGAGAGAGAGAGAGACGCACACACAGTAAAAAGAGACCCAGCAATTCACCAATCACTACTACAAATAAGAGTTTTAACGTCTGTTTTAAAATACATTTGGCGTCTATTTCGAAGGGGACGCCTATCTGAGTGACGTTAAAAGTTTTTTGAAAAGATGTCTATCTGGCGAACTAGATGCAAAGACAATAATTAGGCGTCTGTTTTGATAAAGGACACGAAGAGCACCATAGGCATCCTTTTTTTTTAACGGATGCAACTTAGTGACATCCGTTTTTACAAAAAAAGACACATAGACAAATGTTTTTTTAAAAAATTGTTACTAAAACAGACGTTGTATTAATTTTTTTAAATTTCCTTTCCTTTTCGGAAACAGCACCATTTCAACCAAATAAATTACATAATTAATTTTTTATCATAATAATCTATAATTAAACTCAAAAATATTATTTATATTTCAACTTATATATCTCAAAACCTCCCAACACACAGAGCAATATAGTGATTAGGGAAAAAACTTTCAAGCAAAGGCAGCGAACGCATTAACAAGAGCAATATCAATGTAGGCATTAACAAGAGCAATATAGCAAAGGGAAAAAGATTTTAAAGTCACCTAATGCAATGTAAAATTAACACAATTAAAAGGAAAAAAAATAGAGTGAACATACCAGTTGCTAAATTTTTTAGAAATGAGTGCTTTTAGTAATTTGGTGGAACCTCTCACCCAACTAATTAAGGGACACACTGTGAGAAGGAGCCTAGCATGTGAAGAGGGAGGGAGGTGGCTAACGATTCAAATAAAAGAAGAGAAAAATAGTTTGTCTCAAAAGACGAGAGAATATATAGGAGAGAAATAGTTTAGAAGACGAAGGAATATGAGGGAAATATTCATATTTAGCATCAAATTTTTTTAAATGGACGCTACATATGACGTCTCATCAGTATGATGCCTACGATGTAGGAGTCAGAGATGCTTTATAGGTGCCGGTAGACGCCATATGGCGTTTGTTCACAGATGCACTGTGCGTCTATACTTGGCGTCTATCCGCAAAACAGATGCCTAGGCGCCGCCTTTGACGTCTGTTCTTCAAAAATAGACACAAAAAATGCCTTAATTTTTACAAAAATGCCACCGTGTTTAGTTTAACTTTAGTTTTTTAAAAACCATATGTACCTTACTGATGTTATATCTCTTTTTTTTTGTAGCAGTGGATATTCACCAATCCACGCACAGCATAAATCCACACCACTACATTATCATCATATCAATTCCCAACATCATGGCCGTGATTTGTTCAATGCGTGGGGAAGAGTAATAAATTATTGGCAGCCTAAGTTTTCTATGGAGGGAATTTGGGAAGAGCATAGATGAAGACTATAGTTTAGAAGCTACCATCTTTCCAATTATTATTTTCAGTTGTATTTATTAAGAGTAATATTGGTTTTAATGGATTTGATTTTTCCAATATTTATTCCATTCATTAATAGCTAAATTAGTTGTTGTTGAAATTGAAGGTTTACCACTTTCAATTCGGTGATTAATTATATTAATTCCAACCATTTTATTAAACTCTCTTTGATTTGGGTAAAAAAAAGTTAACTTCATTTGAATCTTAATTTGTTCCCTTCATCATAACTAATTCAAATCCCCTTCTTAAATTAATTTATTTGTTTAAAATTTTCATAAAAAACCAAAATCCCCCAAAATTGCATCTTCATTAATATAAATTAATTAATTTTGTTCCCATCTAAGTTTTAGAGTCATTGCATATTTTATTTAGTTACTTTAATCGTATTTAGGTAATATTGTTTTCCATTTTAATTTAGGTCCATTACATTGCATTATTCATGATCTAAACTCAATTATAAATAAACCCATAATTTGAGACTTATAAGAATAATCTAGGTTGATCCTAAACTACATAATTAGTTAGAACCTAGTTTAATTGACTGTTTTAGCGACAGAAGTAGGACCACATCAATTACACAAACCTCCCTTATATTTTAAGATTCTATTTATATCCACAAAAACTGTTAGTTGACATTTAAATTTGACTTTTGAACTTTTATTTTACCAAAATATCCCTCTTTAACATTAGAATTATTTAAACATATATATAGAGAAAAAACACTTTTACCACTAAATTTTAATTCTACAACATTTTTTAAGAATCTAACTGTCAGCATATTTATTGAAATTTATTTATTTTTAGATTCTTAAATAGATTAAAATATTAATCAAACACATTTTTCTATTAAATATAATAAACTATATACATTTCATAAATTGTATGAGCCATTTAAATTTATGATATTATATTTTTTTCTATAAAAATTAAAAACTTACTCAAAATTTGCAAGTATCTTTCGACCAAAAAAAAACTTACTCAAATTTTTAAAAATTTATAATACTTTAGAATATTGTTAACAGAATTAACAGTTTGGACCTAAGTGTATATTTTGAAAATAAGTGAAGTTATGTGTAATTAAGGTAAAATAGAAGGGTAATTAGTGTACTTTACTCGAAAATTTAACAATTTTTCAATTTCATCATTATTTGATATACATTATAATATTAGAGAACAAAATCAATACAATAATAAATTAGAAGTAAAATGACGGATTCACATGAAAAAAAGGAAAAATTCTATTAAAATACCTTCTGAAATTCAAAATTTCAAATCAATAATGTTACCTATAAAAGTAATGAGATTCACCCCTCAATTTTATAAAAAATCACTAATTTAAAATTTTAAATTTCATATAGTGTTTTAATGGAATTCTCTAAAAAAAAAAAAAAAAACTATTATTGCTAGTCAAACTAACCCAATATCATACACACACTTGCACGCACACCTAACTAAGCAAATAACTCAAAATTCAATACACACGCCCCGACTTTTCTCTATTTCGGTTATTGTCCCTTGCCCCGACTTTTCTTGCAACACAGCCTTTTCAGAATGAAAGGACATATGACGCTATCTCACATTCAACTTCAAGGAATAAAAAAATAAAATTAAAGAGAAAATTGAGTGTTTAATGAACTGTTTTTTTTTTATGATTTTAAATTTAAAAAATAGTAAATAATACATAGTTGTTGTTAATTTATAATATTAAATTTATAAAATATTTGTAAATCTTTAATATAAGAGCAACTTATTAAATTTAAACAGATTATAAGAAAGTTAGATAAATTATTTAATTATAAAAATATCATTATTGCTTGATAATTTTTTTTTAGCAATGTTGTCTTAAAAATTTTACAACATTGCTCTTTTTTAAAAAAATTTTGGGACAAAATGAACCTTAACTCTTTTTATAACTTAATTAAAGATTATATATAGTGGTATTAGGTGATCAAATGATATTTTTATAATAACTAAAATAACCATATATACACCTTTAATAGCCACGAGACCAACGCCCATCCATGGTTTATTTTTTTATTGTAGACGCGATCCAGGGCCAGGATCACCCATGCTTTAATTTTTTATTGTGCTCGTTGCAGCGTGATAATGCAGACTGACAAAGCAGGATGAGGACAACCCACACACACACACATATAAAGGGTTAAGGGCAAAAAATATCCATGTAGTTTTGTCTAAAGTTTATATACTTTTTGAGGTTTTAAAAATGCCTATAAAATTTATAAATTGGTTCGAAAGTACCCATGAGCTTTACAAATGGTTTAAAAATGCCAATTCCATGATTAATACTTAACAGTTGTTAAGAATCAAAGATAAAATATATCCATGTGTTTTTACTCAAAATTCATCAAACACCATATGCTTTATTTAAAGGTAAAATATACCCATATATTTTTTATTGATGTCCACATCCAAAGATACAACGAACGATTTGATTGTGAGACTAGTAGTCTGTGTCAGTTTATTGTAGATGTCAGTAGAAAAATGTGAGTATAGAGATTTCAAAGAGTAAAAGTGAGAACTGTGAATTTGATGTGTTTTTGCTATCTTTCCCAGTACAGTTGAGTGAGAGCAAGCGTGGTCTCTCTTTGATCATTGCTTAAACCATGGAGTAAATATAGTCCTTCTTTTAAGGAAGGCAGTTCCTAAATCCATAAAGCTAAGGCCTGCCACTTTAACTAAGTGCCGCTCAACCGTTATCTCACCAAGATCTCTCCCTTTCCGTAAAGAAGGGTGCATATCCCATAATTCATGAAGAATTGGTCTTTTGGTCTTATCAAGGCAGTTAGTCCTAATATGGTAGATTAACTGTTATAACTTGCTTTGAGCTTGTTGAGCTAAATATTCTTGTTGAGTTTGACTGAGTGATTGGACATGTAAGATTATTTTGATAGTCCACATTCACAATTCCATTATAAAAAACACATGTGTATTTTTTACTTTTAAATAAAGCATATAGTATTGGATGAACTTTGGGTAAAAACACGAGCATTTTTAAACCTTTAAAAAAACACAAGGGTATTTTTTACTTTAAAATTAGGACATCTAACGCCGTTAAGTATTGATAACGGAATTGATATTTTTGAACATATTTGTAAAGTTCATAGGCATTTTTGAACCTATTTGTAAGGCTCATGGGCATTTTTAAACCTATTTGTAAAATTTTTGGGCATTTGTTAACCCTCAAAAAGTATATAGTGCTGGATAAACTTTGGACAAAATCACATAGATATTTTTTACCCTTAACCTTATATTTTACACACACATATATATTTACATATTTTCCACAATCATCCATGGACAAAATTACATTGCGATAAAAACATTGCGGTAATTTGATTTCACTAAAAAGCATTCTGAAAATTAAAATAGCTAAGAAAATAAGTGATATTATTGTGGAAAATATTAACAGAATTCTTGTTTGATTGTTGCCATGGTAGAAGTCTCCTTTTTTTTTTTTTTTGTATTACAAAGAAACGATTACTTAATGCCTAGCGGTGGAATTATACTCCATAGTATCGTTGCTTATAACACCTGTCAGACGGGGCTGTGGTACAGAAAACGCATGAAACCTGAAGAGCATTCAGACCTTTGAGATTCTTGCTATTAGGGGATGCAAACAGAGGAAATTAAAGTGCAGAGACACTCTGAAACATTATAGAATACAAAAAGGCTGATTATATATTGTATATTAAATCGGAGAACACCCTCATGAGAGCCATTAACAAACATTACAGGATTTTATTGTAAATAATCAATTTTATGGGACCTCTTTGACGTAAATTTCCTTACTCGAGACCTTAACGTAATTTTTTAAAAAACTTAATCAATTTTAGATAAATTTGAGAGGAGGTGAGCACTTTTTTCTTTAGGGAAAATGACACTTAAATACCTTCTGAATTTACAAAACTCAAAAAGGTCTGTTAACATTTCAAAAAGATACTAAGATACCATAACAAAATTGGGTTTTTCAAATTTGTTGATGTGAATAGTGATCATCACAAACTAGCGAATCACATTACCATTCTTACAAATTCCATTATGAGACTTACGAATTTCCAATACTATTCATGTTAAAGGCAGATATCCCTCTCTCTTATATCACTATGCGTCAGTCAGTGTCAGATGAACAATGCTGTCAAAAGGGAGAGAGAAACAGTGATCAGAAAAGACTAGCGAATTCCATTACTAGACTTGCAAATCCTATTATTAATCTTGCAAAATTCTGATACTATTCACATTAGCCTATTTAAAAAAATCAATTTAGTCCATGGTACCTTAGTGTCTTTTTGAAATGTTAATAGATTTTTTTTTGGGTTTTGCAATTTTAAAAGGTATTTAATTGGCATTTTCCTCTTTTCTAAAAAATAAAATAAAATTTGTTTCCAATAATACCTAGTATTTTTTATGCTACCAAAATTTAATTAAGCACTGCAAGTGTACGGATTATGAGAATAGTCAAATGGTAAATTAATGTCGTCTCATAGAGACTCAATTAAACTAGTAATTAGGCACTAAAATCCCTACTTTCCTTTAAGTTGAGCAAATCACATAAAGATGCTTTAAGAGAATTTTTAATAAAAATAAAAATACTAAAACTAGAGTTTTAACGAATTCAGATGATAATACAACTTAGAGCGACTAATCCCTTCTTCAAGTTTTAGATGATGTCTTTCACCAATTAGATGGAATTAATATTAATTTGTTAGTCTAGAGTATTAATAGATATAAATATCTCCCGATCAATTA
>JBAGKO010031978.1:0-10584 GCA_037177275.1 Acacia concinna | reverse complement strand
AATAGGTGTTTAATTTAATTAATATATTAATCTCTCAATAAATTAATTAAATCCTAATTTCTAAACAAATCCCTTTTATGGCTATGTGAGGTCGACAAGTATATCTCTATCTTGGCAATAAAATTTCCATTCATCATGTAAATTTCAAATTCTCACACAATTAAACCCAAATTCTATATTCAATTTAGCTTTCTCAAGCATCAATCAAATAAATTAATCTATCTTATTAGTGGCCAATGAATAAGAAGTATTAAGTTCAGGGTAAAATCAATATAAAAGAAATTATTCATAAATGAAAGAAAGGAAAAATAAAATAATCAATCCATTTTAAGGTTCAAATAATCCCTGAACAAGAAATTTAGTTACTCATGTCCAGAATCAAACCAAAATTAAAGAAATTAAATTCAGATTCAGAAGACATGATAAAAAAAGAATAACTAATGATAAGAGAATACAACCAAAGAACAAGATCAAGATCAATAATATGCTCTGGTTTTCATATCTAAGTCTCCCTCCTTAGCAATTGCTCTCGCCCTCAAAGAAAAAGAAGAATTAGCTATCTTTCTCTCTCTCTCTCTATGCTGATCTTTGTGCTATTGTGTTACTATTCATATTCGCATTGTGATTGTGTTCTATCAAATTGTTGCAGGTAGGTCTCTCTCTATCTCTCTGTCCTGATTCTCTCCTAAAAAAAACCTCTGTGAAGTTGCGTCTGCATTCCCCTGCAAACTGCCGCTGCTTCTTGCTTTTTATCTCCTAATTTCCATACTTGTCTTTCCTTCTGGTATGATTTTGCACATGATCCTTCTTTGAATAAAGATCCGTAGCTACTATAATCTCTAGCCCATGCACGTTGTGCATGATATCAATCCATGAAGATGCTTATATAAAATCTGAGTTAATAATAATATTATAATAAAAGATAAATAGCAATAATAATAATAATAATATCAGCAGAAAGTTATTTCCTTTTTCTTATTAAAAAATATGATGTTATTGTTATTATTATTTTTATCAAGCTTATTTTTATTACTAAGATTATGATATGTTGTCCTAATGTTTAGAATCAAAACCCTTAAATCTTGCTCAAGATTGTTATCTTAACAGAAATTTATTTAAATTCCTTTAATTATTTATGAATAACTCCCTAAATATATTAAAATATATCCTAACTTTATCCAAAAATAGGGCGTCATCACATCCCCACACTTGTATCAAATCTTGTCCTTAAGATTTTAATTCATAAACAACTAGAGAAAATATTGGAAGCAAGATTTTAAATAAATATCACAAAGGTAGAATTAACTAAAACTCTCTAAAGAGTAAACCTTCACAGAATTCTTTTTCAAGGAAAGATAATTCATCAATAATAAGACACAAAGGCAATATTCACACTTATCTCTCAATATAATTAAGGGCTCGTGTTTCTCTTAATTCCACTTATAGCAACTCATCTACCATAAGTTTGTGTATGATCTCACTATCTACTTTATTATCCCAATGCGTGTGCACTTCAAAAGGCTTAAAAATAGGCAAAACTTTAGTTAGTGCCAAGCAGTTCGAGGAAAGATATAGAGAGTGAAGGGGTTTTTTTTTTGGGATGGATGTCTTATTCTTTTTTATTTTACAATTGGAGGTCCCTTTTTTACACAACCTTGCACATGGGTGATACAACGCCGGCTACTCGGTTACTCCAACAATTTTTTTTAAATTTTGAACCGTTGTAAGTCCCTTTTTGACACGACCCTACACATGGGTGATACAGCATCTAGTTACTCAGTTACTATAACAAGCACCTCAAGAGGCTTTTAGCCTAATTCATACTCCTTTTTAACTGAACCATTTGACTCGAGTGTCAACATTGGTGATGAAGTGCCCCTGGTTACTAAGTAAAGTCTAGAGATGTCAGCAAAATTGTTTTTATTTCTATTCATTCATTCTTTTTTTTTTGTCCCTTCAATCTCTTTTTATTTATTTCACTTAGCACTAACCAAAGTAAATAATGAAAATAATTGCCTCAATCATGTGTGTATACAAAGGAAACTTTCAGTTTCAACAGAGATTCAAGACAAGTTTTAGAGATAAAATCATCAAAAGTGTACTCTCTCATAGAAGAATAAAATATAGGCCCAAAATGTCTTTACAGGTTTAAATTACTCAACCCTTATTTACTCACATGCAATAATACAAATAAAAATTCTAATCAGGTTCTATCCTTTCAAGTCTAAGCCAAATCCACCTTAATAAAGAGAAAACTCATCTTCCAAAAGTAAAAAATTTGTTGTTCACAAGTTTCTAAATTTTTTTAAAATGCTTAATAAAAATTAAAAACTCAAGGACAAGTTGCACAAGTTAATATTGCCTCCCCCACACATACTTTTCACATTGTCCTCAATGTGAACATATAACATGATGAAAAAGTGAGGACGAATGACATTGCCTAATCCTATAGGGATGATGTAAGCTTTAATGGGTTCAAATTTTCATCAATTCAATACCAAACGAGATCAACAATCAGCACATGCTATCAATAATATAGAGCAAAATAGAATAATACTCCCCTAATATGTTATTGATCTGCACTCTCGATTGCTCTTTATCATAGTCTTCATAGTGGGACACATCATCAGGGACTGCAAGACAAACACCAAAGCAGCAAAAAACAAAACAAAAAAAGTAAAAAATAAAATAAATTGAATTACCAAACCTTGGGTTGCCTCCCAAAAAGTGTTAAGTTTAAAGTCTTTAGCAAGAATATGGTAGCATCTGAAGGAAGATTTGTTAAGAGTAGTGAAGTAGTCTAATGGTCCACCTCACCACCCCAATAATGATTCAAACTTGAACAAATTGCTTTAAATTTCTCATTTTTTTTCTTCACGCATTTTGATTCTCGGTATTGGGTCATTAGTTACTGCCTTTTTAAATTTCTCCTGTACCACCTCACCAATCATGTCAATGGAGGTACATTCCTCTGGTATATTAGGAGATCTCACCAATTAATTCATCTTGAAGGTGACCATCTCATCAGTTACTCTCAGAGTCACCTCACCCTTTTCTACGTCAATTAAGGTACGAGCAGTCACTAATAATGGTCTCCCTAAAAGCATAGGTAATTCATGATCTGCCTCAAAGCCAAGTACAAGAAAATCTGCTAGAAAGATGAACTTGTCAACCTTTACTAAGACATCTTCAATAATTATGAGGTTGAGACATACTTCTGTCAGCAAACTGAAGTGTAACCGTAATCAGACGAGCTTCACCTAATCCCAACTTATTGAAGATAGATAGAGGCATGAGATTAATACTAGCTCCAAGGTCACACGTTCCTTTTCCCAAGAATCTATCCCCAATGTGGCAAGGAATAGAAAAACTTCCTGGATCTTTTAACTTTGGAGGAATTTTCTTTATAATATATGTGAAACTCTTAGTCACAGCAACTGTCTCAAACTCATTAAACCTCCTTTTCTTAGAAGAACATCCTTCATAAACTTAGCATACTTAGGCATTTGTTCAAAGAGCTTCAGCAAATGGTATGTTGACATGAAGTTGCTTGAATATCTCAATGAACTTCTTAAATTGCTAATCTTCGTGATGCTTCTTGAGTCGTTGAGGAAACATTAGCGCATACATATATTTTGAAGGGGAAGTGTGAGTCTTCCTCTTTTTCTCATCTATATTCTCTAGTGCAACGAGTTGTCCTCTAGCCACATCAATATTTTCCTCAGTTTGTTTCCTCTTTTAACCATTATCCTCTTTGATTGTAATGTCTTGGATTTCATCTTCTTGCTTAGTAGAAACCCCTTGACTAGCACCTTTTTTCTCTCTACTAGGGGTAGGAATGTTAGCTAGTTTCTTTCCACTTCTTAAAGTCACTGCTTTGCATTCTTCCTTAACATCCTTTTGAGGATTAGGAATTGTGTCACTAAGAAGACTATTTCTAGTCAAGACATTCATTTGAGATACTATTTGACCAACCTATAACTCAAGATTTCTAATGGCAGTATCATGAAGATTAACTTTGCTTATCATACCTTCTTGACTCTTAAGAATTTGCTTTAAGAACTGATCTGTCTCTAACTCACTTTCTCTAGATCTTTGTTGTTGCTCAACCCTGGTAGTGCCATTGGCTTGCTAGTGGAAGCATAATAGTTAGATGGATTTTCACCTGAGCAATTTTTCCAAGAGAATTTGGGATGATCTCTCATTCTTGGATTTAGGTATTAGAATATAGATTTCCATGAGGATATTTCTAATTGGTGTTCAAATAATGTACTGTCTCCATAATGTGTGAACAATCCTCATAAGAATGTGCTTCCCCACAGGTTTCACAAGAGAGGCCTGAGGCTTGAATAGCATGAATGCCCTTAGAAGAATTATTCTCTATCTTCATTTCAAGTTGTTCAAATCTTCTGGCCATAACTACAAGTTGAGTGGCAATGTCCCGACATATTGGTGGAATTTAGTTCCTTATAGTTCTTGTACCCAGATCGTGCTTTATGAGATTGTTGCAAGGAATTAGAGGCTATCTCATCATATAGTTTTAAAAACTCATATACTCTCTTTTTACCAATTCCACCATTGCAAGCATTCTCAAGTTTAGTAATAGTGGGTCCATCTAGTCCAACCCAAAAAGCCTCTAACAACACATAAGTCTTCTACTCATGGTTAAGGCAATTGTGCCACATCTCCTTGAATCTCTCCCATGTCTCATGGAATAGTTCACCAGGTTCTTGTACAAAATCCAGTAACTTGGCTCTCTGTACTGCTCGTCGACCCCTTGAAATAAATCGTGTTTTGAATTAAGTTGCTAGATCATCCCATGTAGTGATAGAATGGGGATGTAAAGCTATGATATAAGCTTTTGCTTTCTTATCTTATGACAGGGGGAAAATTCTAAGTCTTAATGCATCAACAGATACTCCCTGTCGTTTGAAGTTTTCACACATTTGAACAAAGCGAGTCAGGTACTCAGTTGGATCTTCATTTTGATTTCCCAAAAATGAGCCTATCATCTAGAGCATCGGAAGCATAATCGGCTTCACCTTAAAGTTCTTAGCCGTAATAGATAGGAATTGAATGCTAGATTCATAGTTAGCATTCTCTTGTTTCATATATTCATCCAGAGTACGATCATCATTATTGTTCGTCATGTTGTTTCGAGTAGGTGAATTTGGTGCATTTACTAATTTAGGTTCAGAATTAGTTTCCTCTTCTTCAAAATGATTCTCTTCATCAAGGTTATTAGGAAGAATTGCCAAAGCGCCGGACCAAGGTACTTGAAAATCTACCAACAATTGAGGTGTATCAAACTTATCAAAAAGGAAAACAAAGAAAGAGAAAAAAATTAAGAAAGTAAAGAAATAATCAAACGTAATCAATCACACAACTAAGATAACTACCTCAATAAACTTTTGCCAAAGTCCCCGGCAACGTTGCCAAAAAATTGTTAGCCGTCTAGCTTAACTGCAAGCGCACGGGTTGCAAGTAATATAAAAAGATCGTTCCCACGAGGACTAGGACAAAATAAACGTTAATTATCTTAATTAAATTCTCAATTAGGTTGAGCGACTGTGTTTTAAAGATTTAACTAAGTAAGTAACTAACTAACTAATTTTGTTAAAAGAAAAATCAAAGAGTAAAAGTTATACATTTCTTCAATATCAAAGAAGCCTAGGATTACTATCCCCCTTATATTTCAAGAATACTTATTTAGATTCGTTCTTTTATTTAGTTCCTAAGATCAATTATGCTAACCAGGATACTATTATACCTATAAGTGCTCTCTCAAATCTCCAAAATAGGTGTTTAATTTAATTAATCTATTAATCTCTTAATAAATTAATTAAATCCTAATTTCTAAACAAATTTCTTTTATGGCTATATGAGGTCAACAAGTATGTCTCTATCTTGGCAACAAAATTATGTATTCATCAAGTAAATTTCAAATTCTCACACAATTAAACCCAAATTCTATATTCAATTTAGCTCTCTCAAGCATCAATCAAATAAATTAATATATCTTATTAGTGGCCAATTAATAAGAAGCATTAAGTTTAGAGTAAAATCAACATAAAAGAAACCTTATTCATAAATAATAGAAAGGGGAAATAAAATACTCAAACAAAAAATTTAGCTACTCATATTCAAAATCAAACCAAAATCCAATAAATTAAATTCATATTCAAAACTCATGACAATGAACCAAGAATAACTAATGATAAGAGAATTCAACCCAAAGAACAAAATCAAGATCTCCTCTGATTTCCAGATCTGCGTCTCCCTCCTACTCACACGTTGGTTCTCTGTTCTAATTCTCTCCGAAAAAAAACTCTATGATGTTGTGTTTGTATCCCCCCGCAAACTGCCGCTGCTTCTTGCTTTTTATCTCCCAATTTCCGTACGCATCTTTGCTTCTAGTATGATTTTGCACGTGATCCTTCTTTGAATGAAGATCTGTAGCTACTGTAATCTCCAGCTCGTATGCCATGTGCGTGATATCAATTCATGAAGATGCTTATTTAAAATATGAGTTAATAATAATATTATAATAAAATATTAATAGCAATAATAATAATAATATCACCGGAAAGTTATTTCCTTTTTCTTATTAAAAAATATGATGTTATTGTTATTATTATTTTTATCAAGATTATTTTTATTATTAAGATTATAATTTGTTGTCACAATTTTTAGAATCAAATCCCTTAAATCATGCTCAAGATTGTTATCTTAACAGAATTTTATTTAAATCCCTTTAATTATTTATGAATAACTCCCTAAATATATTCAAATATATCCTAACTTTATCCAAAAATAGGGAGTTATCAATGGCACACACTCCTATCAACTTAAACAAGGAAGGAAAACAATATACATTGGTCATAAAAGGTTGCTTCATTGGTTCCACTTGTATCGAAGGTTGAGAAAGAGATTTAACGGACTACCAGAGAATGAAATGGCGCCACATGCATTAAGCGGAGAGGAGGTTTATAGTTAGGTCAAACATATCAATGTCAGCTTTAATAAGAGCAAGAGGACTGCGGGTGAGAAGAGTATATGGAAGAAAATGTCAATTTTCTTTGATCTTCCGTATTGACGCATTCTTGATGTGAGACACAATATTGACATGATGCATATCAAGAAAAATATTTGTAATAGCCTTATCGGTACGCTTTTGCATATACCAGGAAAGACAAAAGATGGAATCAATGCAAAACTAGACTTAGTTGAAATTGGAATAAGAGAACATTTACATTTGCAACTTAGAGATTATGGTAAGAAGGTGTACCTTGAGCTGGCAGCGCGCACACTTTCGAAAGCTGAGAAAGCGAGTCTGTGTCGGTGTTTGCATGACATAAAGGTGCCACAGGGTTATTTTTCTAATGTAAGTAGGCTCATCTCAATAGAGGATTTGAAGTTAGTGGGAATGAAGTCCCACGATTATCATGTGTTGACGCAATAATTTTTACCTATGACTATTAGAGGCATTATGAAAGATGACGTGCGAACCACAATAACAAGATTGTGTGTTTTCTTTAATGCAATCTGTAGCAAAATTATTGACACTGAAAATTTAGATCAATTGAAAAATGAGGGTTTCACTATTTTGTTGCAGCTGGAGATGCACTTTCTTTTTGCATTTTTTGATTTAATGGTGCATTTGGTTGTTCATTTGGTAAGGGAGGTTAGATTCTGTGATCCTGTTTACCTAAGGTGGATGTACCCTTTTGAACGATACATGAAGATTTTAAAAAGGTATTCAAAAAATCCTTATAGACCTGAAGCCTCAATTGTTGAAAGGTATATAGTTGAAGAGGTTATGGACTTTTGCAAAAACTATATTCTATATCATAAGGCACAATCTCGGCATGAGAGGGAATAAGTAAGAGAATAAAAGTTCTGAAAGTAAAGAGTATGACCTGTCAAGAGGTATTGCAAGCACAATTGTATATTTTAAATAATATGGAAGAAATTCAACCGTACTTATATGAACACAAAAAGAGTTTGAAGAACATGTATCCAAAGAAGAATGACATGCAGATAGCCAATGAGGAAAACAAGACAGTCATATAATGATTCGAGAGAAAAGTTTTGCAAGAGAGGGGTATGTCAAAGACAATCAAAATGTTAGCTTGGGGGCTTTCATTTCAGGTCTTCACTTAGTAAGGTTACGATATCAACATATACTCTTTACACAAAAACTCAAGATGATAGAAGTACCGTACAAAATAGTGGGATGATGATAGTAGCTGAAGCAATGCATTTTTCAAGCTCGAAAGATAAAAGCCCCGTGCTGGTGTCGATAGCCTATTATAGAGTGGTTGAAGAAATATGGGAGATGACATACAATAGGTTCAAAGTCGCTTTACGCAAATGTAAGTGTGTTAACAATAATGCAATTGTCATCGATCAACAATTTGAATTTGTCTCAGTTGATCTTCAAAGAGTTCGGTATGCCAAAGAGCCCTTTATTATAGCAAGTCAAGCGAAACAAGTGTTTTACGTCATAGATCCTACAAACAAAAAGATGTCCATAGTACTTCAAGGAAAAAAAAAAGAAGGAAGGTGATCCAACCTTCAATGTGGATGACACACCACCTTTCACTACAATTCAACCTTCCCTAAATGAGGTAGAATTAATAGATGATGAATATGCTACATGAAATTATCATTGTGAAGGAATATGGGAGACCATATAGTGTTATATGTTTTTTTGGTTGGTTTTATGAGACTGCTTTTGTTTGTATTAATTATCTATATGATATAGATTTCTTTTGACAGGAACATGGATGGTTCTAATGAGGAGCACAACGATAGAGGCTCTCCTGAGAATCAATCGAATAGAGTTAGAAGAAGGGTTAGAGGAAGCACTAAGTTAGCAGACCTAGCAACTCAGCAAGTTGAAGAATGTGGTCAGCTGTATGTGGAGTTCGATCGTGATATGCAACCAATTTGTGATAAGGAATATCGATTTATTAGCTATATAGGTTATATGGCTAGAAGTAAAGTTAGCATCTTATCCCGAATTGGAAGTTGGTTTTTCCTGACACAAAGGACATGATTTTGCAACAAATTTTGGTATATATGTTTTGATACAAATTCATTTTTATCTTTATTTTTATTTGCTCAAATATAACACTTTTATTTTGTATATACATGTTCACTGTAGCAAACCTATGATGTACCAAACATTAAGCAGATGGAGAGGCGCTAGATGGGGAAAGTTTGCCGAAAATGGAAAGATTTCAAAAACTAACTGATAAAACATTACATCTATGGAAAACTAAAGGGTGAGGACATATGTGAGACTTATAGCTATCTCTCCACTGGAGACTGGAGGTTGATTGTGGCATCACAACTTGATCCCAAATTTATGGTAAATTTATATCATCATATTATATAAAATTGTCTCTAGCATTGGCATTAATATCATTGACTCAATTTTTTTCCTTCTCACAAGAATTGAGTGAAGCAAATAGACAGAAACAATTGAATAATTTGTATCCGCATTTAATGTCTCGTGGTGGTTATCGGAAGCTTGAAAGGAGGATGATGGAGGAAGAGTTGCAAAAAACGAAGGAAGATGTTCAATCCGATCCTAATATTATTGTCCAAACCCTACAACATCCTCCACATCACAAGAAATGGAAAGCTGGCAGGCTCAAGGGTGACTAATACATAAATCAAGACGTTGTTGATGTTGTTGCAAGAATTGTATGTATTGTTTCCTACTAACATTTGTGAATTCAATTGTTCGATATATCTGATCCTTTTTGTTGAAAAACTTGATGTTGTAAGATGAACTTAAAGAGCAAGCCACACAAGGTTCCTTCACCCAAACCAGTCGAATGGACATATTGGCTACAGCTATTGAAAGCCTAACCACCCTGGTCATGTATAGGGGGAGAAAATGGGCACATGGGTTGCAAAATATTTTGGACCAGGCACAAAAGCGTTACAAGGTGAACCCAGTAGAGAGGTTATTGCTAAGATCAGGGAGGAACTCACCCAATCCATCAGAGATGAACTCACTCAATCATTTAAAGAAAAATTATATCAATCCAAACTATAGATGATGCAACAACTACGTGCTAAGTTTCAGTCTTTTGTCCAATCTGAGAGAGAAAATCAAGAACAGAGAACCCAGGAATCCCCAGCCTTCCCTACTAGCACTAAAGGAAGTTATAACCCACCGATGGCACCTAGTCACGACCCTACTTCCACTCCACAGGTTGGAAATCCTTGCAATCTATATTTAGACATCCCGGAGCTGCTCGTTGTAGCTAATGCTCTAGTGCACACACAAGCCACCACCCACAATCATATGGAAATTTTAGAGGAGTTTGGTCAGGTCACTGTGACTTGTGTTTGAGAGGGGAAGGAATCTACGGCCGTCCCGATATGTGATTAAGAGGTTGTGACACTTGCACAGTCGATAGGATATTACATCCTTTGATCGAAAAATCTTATTGGCACAGCAACAACACCTCTAACAGTATGAAACACCTTACTTTTACTTCAATTTTGTTAGGCATCCTACTTATAATCTGTATTTTATGTTTTTTAGGACCACTATGACGAGAT
>JBAGKO010031967.1:0-10584 GCA_037177275.1 Acacia concinna | reverse complement strand
AATTAAGACCAATAAAATTGCCAATTTCAAACCCTAATGTAATAATTCCACAATCAACATCAATTAATTCCATTTATCACAATTAAGACCAATTAATCATGAATACCAATTAAAATCACATAAAATGTTATGTAATTAATTAATTAAGATAGGAATTATCAAATCCCCCACACTTGACTTTTGCATTCCGAGAAAAACATGTCACATTTTAAGGGAAATAATGGATGATACACATGATTTTATATTATCAAATGGTCTCAAGTGTCCCCTAGTATCTTAATATACTCTCAATCATATATGCTAAAGTTGGTTTACTAGGTGATTATCCCATTACCCCTCAAATCGTTGTGCACAAAGAGTGGTTCAATTACCAAAAGTGAGATTAAGGTCCTATCTCTCATGTCAAGGTGAATTCTCTAAATGTGAGAATTTCAATTTAGGGGCACTCTCACTCTTATATGCTTGTGTTTCACTCAGTTCCTCCTTATGATCTTATTCCCGCCATAGGCCTAGACATAGTCCTACAATCTCCACCTAGCATGCATGAACCAAGTATCAAGAGGACTTAGTTGGCTTGCAATGTTTGAAAAAGGTTAAATGATGGAATGGAAAGTGAACCAAGTTAACAATTGACATCCAAGCATGGTTCGTACCTCATTGTACTAAAAATACATAAGTGCTAGTATGCAAATAGAATAGCTTGGACCACATTTATTCTTTCTTTCTTTTATTTTCTTCTTTTCTTTATTGTGCTCTTTCTTTCTTTCTTTCACACACTATTTTTTCCTTTTCTTTTTGCTTTTTTTTCCCTTTTTTCTTACCTTATTGTTTTGCCTACTTTCACATTGTGCGAAGTAACTAGGCTATCCTCTTTTTTTCTATTCTTTCCTTTTTTACTTTCGTAAGGTATCCCTCAGCCTGGTAGGCCAAGGACTAATCCTCTGCTCATTGTGGATTCCTCTATGGGAAGAACAGCTAGCCAGGAGATTTATTCTATTCTTTCTTTTCATTCTCTTTTTTTCTCTTTTTTATACAAAATTGGTGCCAAGTATCATGACATGAGTAAATGCATGCACACGTTAAAATTTTCTAATGAGTTTGTCAAACCCCTATTTTAATCCAATGTTCATTAGAGTAATTAAGCACAGTTCAATTGGTGAGTGGAAATAACGTAAAATCAACTGTACTGATATATATAGTGCTTAGGTCTTTATAAATATCCTCATAGGTTTCTTACAAAATATTTATGAGTCTATAAATGAAAACAACACTACAAACAAATCATTGCAACTACTGTTCCTATACTAATTGCTCAGCCACTGGCATTTGCCACTTGCCTTTGTCCTCACAACCATTTCCTCTGCGTAAATATTTTATAAATTTAGGAAAGGGTGAGATTCAAAAGAATCCCAGTAGTAACAATCATTCACTCATAAAATATGCAACAATAAACATGTAAGGCACCATATTACATGACTAAGATCAATACAAACATATATGCCACACACATTCGTCTAAGCCTAGGCCATACTTAAACATTAATGACCAACTAGTGGACCAGACCTCTATTGTCCTAACTCATATCAGTACCTAGACCAAAGGGTCCTTGACCATTACTACGACTAGATACTTTCAACTGGAGGGTCCTCGACCACTACCACAACTAAGTACAATAGGTGGCGTCAATCAACTTAGTACCTCGACCAGAAGGTCCTCGACCACTACCATGACCAAATACATTATCTCAACCAGAGGGTTCCCAACCACTACCATGGCCAGATACTTCTCACATCACAAACATAACAAAACAATGCATATAAATAATCATACAAATTGTGAGAGACAGAGTTACTACTTGGAATCCCTTCCAGTCTACTTGTCCATTCGCTATAAGTCTTTCGGTCTATCCGGGCAATGGTAAAATCCTAAAATGCCAAATGTATAATCATTGAGTTATCACTCATTCAATTTGAATTCCCTAATCTCATATCATTAATTATTTTCTCAAAACGCACATTGACGAAATAGCCCTTAGGAGTACCAGCTATTTCCTTTTATAATCGGTGTACTTACACTGTTCAAAAAATTATAACCCAGGCTACCCCTACACAATTTCACATGCTGAATCCATTTATAGACTCGAAATTACCAAAATCCCACTCCTTCCCCCTGAAACAAGGCCATACTAAAATTGTACCCAATTTTGGGCAAAAATGTCATTTTCAATCTTATTCTTCTAAAATGATTTCCTTACCTTTACCCCAACACAATTTTTCATCCTAAACCCATTGGAAGCATCAAAACCATCAAAATAAACCCTATCATACCCAAAACAGGTCTAGAAAAAATAGGGGAAAATTGAAAAAAATGGATTTTCATGATCCTTTCAACAAAACACCCTTATTCACCTTAAATCAATTGTCTAACCCATAAACAACCTCTTCTATATGATCTAACACAATTTGGCTAGTACCTCCCCTTAGGTTTGTACCTTCCAACATTTTATAATCAGCCCAAATCACAAATCAAACAAAAAGCACCAACAACTTCCAACAAGCAACAAGAATCAACAAGAAGGATGAGGTTTTGGAGTTTACTCTTATCTCTTCACTTTAGCCACCAAAACTAAACCTGAAGCCCTTGTTTCTCTTAATTTTCTCCTTGTCACACATGGATACAAGAAGGACATGACAATTAGAGAAGGTTGGAGGCCAAGAATCATAGAAGCGACGGAAGATTTTGGCTTGAACTTACATTGTTAGCTTCTTGAACCTTTATCTCTTCTTGCTTCCCTCTTCCTTTTATTTCCTCTAAGAACACACACACTCTCTCTCTTTCCCTTGTGCTAGACAAAATGGCCTCACCAAGTGATCATTAGTTGCTTCATTTCATGCTTATCCCATGTGCAAGAATTCAATTAATTAATCAAGTTTAATTATGGGCCACATGTTTAACTTTTCCCTTACGATATTCTGGATAAGCAAGACTAAATGTTGTCCCTTCATTTTGCTATTCCAATCTTGTCCTAGAGATCATATTTAATCTGCCCTTTTTATCCTTAGATGAGTCACAAATTACCAATATGTCATTACATAATTTTTGCCTAACCCCTTTTCTTCTACAATTGTTTACAGAATTTTCTATTTTCTTTGAAAATTCATAACTAATGCCATAGATGTCCAATTGAGATTATTTCAAAGGCTTTATGACCTTCAGTTAGTCTAGCTTCAGGAAAAAATATAGTCATAGACTTTGTGGATGCATATCAATTCAGTATCCTATTAAGCTTAACATTGCTCTAGAATTCGCCAGTTTTTGCTGCCAAAACTCAAAATTATAGAACTCTCAATGTATACATCCAAATTACACACATGACATATCAAATTAAAGCTTAATACGTCGACTTTTAGACTAGAAATTTTCAAAATGTTTGGACATCATTAGCTTAGGTAAAAGTAATAGACAAAAAGACTACCGCCAGTCTTATTCCAGAAATTAGTTGAAACATACCTTAGCCATAATTCTTGCACCAAATCTACCATTTTATTCCATTTAATTTGTCTTATTTATAAGAAATATTTGGTAACCAAAATTGGTATCTTACATAGATATTCTACATTAAATAATTTAATTCAAACTTAGTTGAAACAATTGAAAATGAAGGGCTCAAAGGGGTACAAATGGTATGAACAATGTAAATGGCTTGTGTTTAGGTTAAGGGTGATTAATGAATGCCTCTTTCCTCTATTAGGTACTCATATGCTAATGAAGGCCTTGAATAAGTCCTAGCTAGGTTTCATGGGAATGCAAATGCATAAGGGTACACTCTTCTTTAAGAAAATGTTAGAGGCTCAAACTACTCACTAGGTAATGACCAAATTCTCAAAAAATCGTAAATGAACCTCTAATCTAGCTTAACTATATGAAGTTGATTTCCAAAGTTCACTATGCAAATTTCCCTCAAGCATAGAACAAAAGAAGTAGCTAAAGACACCTGCCTTCCCTCAATTACTTAAAGCAATTATAAGTATGATTAATATGCCAATATTTTTTTTAAGAAATGCCCAATGTTATTACTCAATATAGTGGGAAAAATGAAGCCAATTACAATTTATCATGCATGCACAAAATGTATATCCATCAAGCATATGCTTCCCCATACTTAAACCTAGTAATGTTCTAATTGATAGCTCAAACAAATGATGATCATGTAAATCACAACATTGACAAAATTGACATGCAAGGCAAGTAGGAAGCAAGGAGACATGTTAGCAATTAAAACTCATACAATTATGAAAATGGGCATAATGGTTAAATGAATAGCAAAAGGAGTGAGAATGAACAAGCAAGCCAATGATCATATTCAACGTTTCCTACTATCTACTTCTACCTATACTACTAGGCTAGTCTCTCCCCCACACTTAGATCATGCTATACATTGCAACACAAGTATCATGCAATTCAATTCAAATAAGAAAAGTGTAGGAAAGAGCCAACCTTATTCTAAGGCTTCAATTGACGTGGTGTATAAAGCTTGAGAAAATGACCATTGCATTAGAATATTGAATTAGTAGCCTCATCTAAGAGCTCAAATATGCCAAATTTATGAACCTTGACCACAAGAAATGGTCCATCCCATCTAGTCCTTAGCTTGCCCAGTCCAAAAGAGAACCTAACCTTGAACTTCAACACTTTTATCTCCAACTTTGAACTCCTTCCTTAAGATGTGGCTATCATGAATAACTTTGGTCTTCTCTTTGTAAATCCTTGAGTTCTCATAGGCTTCAAGCATCAACTCTTCAAGATCTTGAATTTGTAATTTCCTTGCCAAACCATTGATTTCTTTTTAAAGGTCTGTAATGGTGATCGATTTTGGATTATTCTGAAATTGTTTCATTATTTCAGTAAAATCATATTTTGTATTTATTTGGTTGTTTTAGGGAAGACTTTAAAGAGAAGGCTTCTCTGATTTTGTTAAAGTGTTTTACTTTGTCTTCATCATTTAAAAGAGAATTTATTATTTCAAAAAATAAGTCTCCTTATTGGGTTATTACATTTATTTGAAGATTTTCTTTTTCATTGTTTGCCTCATCAGAAGAGGATGAAATATCATCTTGTTAAAGTTGATTAACTTTATTACAAGAGGATATTTCATGTTCCTCATCTGAAGATGTTTCATTGAACAAATTGTTTAATTGTTGAAGGATGGGTTCTTTAATTTGTAAGGAGTTAATTTTCTTATTAAGCGTACATTATTTTGCCATATGGCCTTCTTTCCCACATAGGAAACAAACAATTTTCCCTTTAGGAAGGAAAAATGGAGGTTTGGACTTAAACTTATTTTTAAGTTTTTGGGGGTGATTACACTTGGTTTTTTTTCCAAGGTTTTTTCTAGTATTTTTTAACCTTGTGTTTTTGTTCTTTGTTTTTATGTTTATATTTTGGTTTAGACTTTTTGAAAACAAGGAAGCCTAATTGTTCACAAAAAGATCCTAAATCATTATTTTCCCTATTAAGTTAATATTTAATCTTATCTTCTTAAGAGAGTTTTAAGGTTGTTTTTTAGGCAACTGCAATGACTTGTCTGTAGGGTAAGTTTTCCTAATAGATTTGTCCATTACCTATTTGGTTTTTTAATTTTTTTTTCCCTCTAATCTTGTCACCTAAGGAGGTTGGAAGTCCAGCAATGAATTTTTCTTTCCAAATTGGATGGTTACCATCTTCTCTGGTGAGAACTTGAGTAAGGAAAGTATCTTTATACCACCTGAAGACTAATAGGGTTTTACACCTAAGATTGGACAGAAGATCTACAGATTTATCTCTCCATAGTGAGGGATCTCCTATAAAGTATTCAACTATGTTAACCATGAGAGAGTTAATAGAGTCAGGTATCAATTCACTATTGCTAGTAATTAGAGTTCCATCATGAGAAATTTTAACAACTAAAAGAATTTTAGCCTTTTGGTTATTGGGAAGGTGGTGATCCCATCAACCTTTCAGTTGTCCAGTAAAGCCATAAATCAATATATGAACAATACCATCTGAAACACCCCTTATCCAATATCTTTAAATGAGATCAGAAGAGTAGTTAAGTTCCTTTTAAATTTTTAGTTAAGAAAACTCTTGAAAAGAATGTTTATAAATTTTAAACTTTACTCAGGAGTTGAACCTAAGTTATAAGAATGGGTTTTTCATTTCATAATAATTTTTTTTTTGTTTCTTGTCATCATTCATTTTCAACTAAAAGACTTTCACAAAGAATTTCAATAAACCTTCACTACATCGTTATGTCTCATTGATTCTTCTCTTTTCCATTTAATTACACCAAATAGGTATCAGCAAAATACATAATTTAATTCCCAAATATTTAAGTCATAACCAATACTCACAATTGGGAATAATCTCAATTTAAAACTATCTAAACAGTTTTATAATCCCTTACTATTCTATTTCTTTCAGAGTCTAATCACAGTACTAGAATTAGGGATTTTAATACACTTGTATAATGGGCTTCCACACTTTACCCTCAACAGGGTTTTGAGCCATTACAATGTATACAACTCAATATATTCAAAATATTTTATACAGACAACCAACAAAAATATTAAACATTTCTACTCTATTCGAGCTTCAAGCTCTTAGCTTCTAGCTGTCCGCTTTACCTCTTTGCTTGCGAGCCGTCTTCCTGTATTGTAAATTGGTTATAAAATAGGGTAAGATTCACGAGAATCTCAGTAGTAACTACAATGTCATTCATAAGATACAACATCACACAGCATGACAAACAATCATCAACGAAGTTATCACAATAATATTCAGTGCATAACATGGATCACAACATTCAAAACAAAACACAGTTCATACATCATCATAGCGCTAGATAAGTCCATGGCAACGAGTGATACCACACAGGAATTCCACTCGCGCTCGCACACAGCAGGACATTGGCCTAAGCGTCCACCCTTACACACAACCCAGGCGACCACTCCGCACACAACAGTACATTTGCATGAGCGTCTACCCTTACACACAGCCCGAGGACTACTCAGCATTCACACAACATACATTTGCATGAGCGTCTACCCTTACACACAGCCCGGGGACTACTCCGCAAGGTCACATGTTATTGGCCTGAGCACCCTTACACACAGCCCGGGCGACCACTCCGCAAAATAACACAGAATATGCTAAATAATTCATGATGAGTACAAAAACATGCAATGCATCTTATAACAAACGAAGGACATAGTTACTACCTGGTTGCTTTCCTTCAGCAATTACCAATCTTTTATCCGTGTTCAGGCAACGTTCAAGCTCTGGACAACTATTATGTCCTATAAATCCAAAATTATGGATGACATGTCATTATTTGACTAACACTTACATAATCATTTACTTAGGTTGGTTGTCATTACAATCTCTTAAGTTTAATACTTTTAGCCTCTTATGAAATCTACCCTGAATTTTCACTTAATTTAGAAAATTCGCAACTCTTTTTAGGAGATTCCAATTAATGTGATTTCAAGTTCTACATGATCCTCAATAAGTCCACTTTATATGAAAATAAGTCATGGAACCACATTATGCAAACAATTCCAGAAAATGAGATTTTACTCTATTTATTTGGACTGATTCCAGACTTATTTCTGATTCTGTCTCTTAACTTCTAAAAATCATATCTCCAGTTCTAGACACCCAATTGGCTTGTTCTTAGACTCATTTAAAACCTTAGGATGTCTACTTTTTACTCACCAATTTTCATTAAAAACGAAAATGGTTTGCCTTGTTTAAAAATTACACAAAGTCCCTCTACCAGAAACTTGCCCTGTCAGACTCACATTTTGTAAAATTCATAATTAATTCTAAAAAATTCCAAATGACTTGATTCCAAGTTTGTATTAAACTTATATATGTCTATTACTTCCCTGTAAAATTTCATAGCTAACAAAGGTCATTTGGGCCCTGTTTCGAAATAATACTTTTCGGCAGTCAGCAATCACTCTCCAGAATTTCACCTTAGGTTCACAAAATTATAACTCTTGATCTATCTATACAAAATGTATAATATAGGACTCATTTTAAACATTTTTATGTCCTCTACATCTCTGCCAAATTTCATGGTTAATAGGTTTCAATAACCCTTCCAAACATTTGTATGAATACAGAGCACCATTTCAGGCCCACAATATTTCAACATGGCTAATTATGACCATTACCCTTAATTTAATCATCTAAGACCAAACTATTTAACTTTGGGTTCTCTTCATTAGCTAAACATACACACATACATAATGGCCTTTCATTTTCAGAATTTCAAAACTCCACTACTCAGCACACATGCGCATAACTACATACATTCATGCATATATCCTTAGTTTCTTTATTCCAAAACAGCACCTGGCGCATGCATATATACATATCCATATTCTCTTAGTTGCTTAACTCATTCATTATCATAATTTTCCTTTCCCCCACAAGTCCAGCACATATATACATATTTTGCCTCAATGACTTTCACCAAAACAGAATGAAATAAACACCTTTTGATCAGACATAACTTTGGGTTCAGGCAACTAATTACGGTTCTATGTATTATCATTTATTATTCCAAAACATTAACCGAATTTCAGCACTTATATAAACATATATACATTACACCAAATACTCCCAACATATTTCCTTATATATATTTCATTTTTTCCAAAACAGAGCTTGGCGCATATATATATATATATATGTCTTAGTTTCAGGTTGCACTAAAACCATAGAGGCCTATATTTTTGGTTGGGTAGACCCATTTGAATCAATGCATGCGCAGCGACCTTATACATATATATACAGATGTTAATTCTTGTTCAGCAAACACATTCGGTATTAATCATTCTCGGTCAGACACATGCAACAATAAATTCCTCATTTTCGGACAAAATCCACCCCTTTCGGTCAAACCCAAAACAGAACCAAACTATCCCACAATAACAATACTCCAATTTCGGTTTGTTCAATCCACTCCCATTTGGTTTTTAAATTCCAAAAATTATCTCGATCACATATGCATGTCGTTTTGGGCTGAAATTTGGTTTGTTCACTAATATCTCAAAACAGAACCGAATCACATTTAATGACTAATACACACAAACCCATAAATCTTCCCTAATCATACATGCATTCCCAAAATCAGCAGCTTTGAGTCTTTAATTTTTAACATGCATCCGGTTATTGGAGTCGAAGAATGGAAGAAGAATATGGGAACTCACCGAAATCAACTGCCTCTCGGCAACAATGAACAGAACCAACTGCAGTGATTTCCTTCTCTCGGCTTCAATAGTAGCAGCAACGGACAATCACTCTTAATCTCCTACGAATCGCAGCACACCCACTCCCAATCTCCACTCGGCAGAGATGAGAACTGCAACGAGGTAATCTTTCTCTTCTCTAGTCTCTCTCTCGGCAGTGAGGGAAAAATCTCTCACGGCTGCAGCTTCGAAGTTCTCTTCTTTCGAAATCACCTTCGATCTCAAGCTCCAGCAGCGAGCACTCTCATTCCTCTCGACACACACTCACTCTTGCCCAAAAAAACACGATGAAATGGGCTGGAGAATTTTTTTGACTGAATGGAGTAATAGGCACCGTAGAAAACAAATAGAATGGCTCTCTCTTTCTCTTATGCACGTGGCCTCAATTGAATGGAATGGGTGAGGATGGTTTGACCGAATGCATACAATCTTGTGGCTGTGATTCTCTCACCTTTTGCTTTCTCTTTCCATCTTACCGTATAAATAATAATAAAATGGCTGGGTTATTAAATTGACCAAATGCAATGGAATATCCAGCTGCAATCCAATAGTGGCTCCACGTGGGAATGTGAGGGAAAAATGGGTAATTATATATAAGATATATGTTTTATTATTTGAGGAAATAAAAGTGTACATTGCGACCTCTAATGTTTTTCCCCCATTTATCATTTTGGTCCCTTTTGTTTATTTAAATAATTACATATATTTAAATTCTAAGATGATTTAACAGTCTCACATGTCCAATTATTTTCTCTTAAATTCCTCTAATAATTTTTGTCTATTTTAAATCAAAATAGACCTCTAAAAATTCTCCTTACATTTCCTCAAAACTCACATAAAATCATATGATAATCATTTTATCATAATTTAATAAGTTTCCCAAAATTGGGATATTACATTTCACTTCAAAGCTATTTATTCCATCATTTGAATTTTTATCCTCTGAGAAAAGTTTTACATCTGGAACATCTCTCTTTACAATTCTCTTTAAAAATGCTTAAGTTCTAAGCTTCAACTATCCTCTAAAAATCATTTTCTCATTAAATCTAATTCAGTAGCTCAAGTCCTTAACGTAAGCTCAAGCTATCTTCTTAAATTCAATTCTTAATCTACTTTAGCTTTAATAGCTCAAGTCTTTGAATTATATGGACTCAAACTCTTGACATATTTGTTTTCAACATTAAGTTCAATTCATTTCTGTAAGCCAAGATTAGCTGAAGCTTGTTGGAAATTATGTACCCAAGCTATCTTTGATTTTGAACTATAAAGACTTTAAAATTTACATGGC
>JBAGKO010031957.1:0-10586 GCA_037177275.1 Acacia concinna | reverse complement strand
CCACTTGACACTACGAAAAAAAAAAATCAAAATTGGAGCAGGAAATTAAAGACGGAACTTTTTCCGTCTCAAATCCGTCATTAATTTGTCACAAATTCTATCTCTAAATTCCGTTGTAAAATCCGTCATTCCGTCTTAAAGCCATCACTAATTCCGTCTCTAATATTAGAGACAGAATTTTTGGACATATTAGTGACAAAAATTAGAGACAGAAAAATTCCGTCACTAATTTCTGTCGTTAGTTTCACTTAGGAACAAATTATTGACGGAAAAAATTCCTTTGCTAATTTCTGTCACAAATTCCATCTCTAAATTCTGTCTCTAATATTAGAGACAAAATTTTTGACAGATTAGTGACAAAAATTAGAGACAGAAAAATTCCATCACTAATTTCACTTAGGGACGGATTAGTGACACAAAAATTTCCATCACTAATCCATCTTTTAGAGATGGAATTTGTGACTGATTAATGACGGAAATTAGAGATGGAAAATTCCGTCACTAATTTCATATAGGGACATGTTAGTGACGGAAAAATTTCCGTCACTAATCCATCTCTTAGAGACAGAATTTGTGACTGATTAGAGACGGTTAGTGATGGAAAAATTTCCGTTGCTAATTTTTGTCACTAATCCATCTCTAAATTCCTTCGCAAAATCCATCGCCATTCCATCTGTCCCTATTCCGTCTATAACACTCTACTTCTAAAAAGTTAATAATAGTTTCTTAACTCTATTTTCATATACATACCTACAATTTAGCATAAATTTTAATTTAATGGCTTTAATTAATTAATTAATTATATTACCTCCAAAAAAAGAGTTATATATCATTATTATTGATAGTTACAACAAATAAAATAATTGATAGAATATGAATGGGACAAGGAATAAGGATAATTTAATTATATGTCTCTTGAATAAGGATATTGAATTAATTATATTCTAGAATTAGAATATTTCTAATTATCATTATTAGGATTGATTATGATTATGGTTAGGATTTGAATGTGTATTTCTAAATGTGTATTCACTAGTCACTAGGCTTTCCACGTATTGTTATTGTGACAAAAGGGTGCAACTGGAAACAAAAGAGTTTCTAATATGTAAAAAAAAAAAGCACTTATAACAAAAAATATGTAATTACCCATTTTCCATTCTTCAATATTGCAAACCATCAACACTTCCTTTTCTAAAACATATTAATGGAACACATGATAGAAATAAGTAAATGAAAAAAAATGAATGTATAAGCCTACATCTCAATTTATGTTAATTATACGAGCTAGTGTTGGAGGAACTTTCAAATTTGAATGGTCAATCAAATGGAATTGAAATTGTATTGAACGAAAAGAATAATCTACTTTACGGTTTAAAGTTTATAACATACAATCTCTTCAAATCTTTTGACTATGTTATAGAATAATTCATGTTATCATTAAGGGTTTGTTTGGATGGAGAGAAATGAGAGGAAAAAGAGTATTAGATTTAAAAATTTCTATAAATAGTAAATAATTTTATTATTTTTCAAAGCTTTCTTCCCTACTTTTCTTTCATTTTACCACTTGATGAGCCAAAGTTTATAACGTCTTAGCCTAAATGAGAGGGGAGAAAATGAGAGAAGTCAGGTTCTTTCATTTTTTCCCCAAAATATAAAGAAAAGCAAGTATTTTTTGTACAAGTTCGAACTAGTCCTCTTTTAATGTAGGATAGAAAATCATACTTCAAACAGCGGAAGAATGACTATGGCATAAATCCCTAGGACTTTTTGTCTTTTTTTTTTTGGTTGCTACAATCAACTTTTACGTAACTTGATTAAAAACAAAACAAGAACAAATTTCTAATTTTTTAAACAATAAAAACCCCAAAAAGTTTGGTTAACTTGAAGACAAAACTCCTCTCATTTGATTATGCAACTTTCAGCAAGGTTGATATATACTCAAAGCTTGTGCGTACCATATCCAGCATCAAACAATAAACAACAAAAAAATTGCAGATTTCTACGCACTTTCCATTTTTTTTGTTGGCACAGGAATAGAACGGACAAAAATCACACCGCAATGAAAATTTTATTTCTTTAAACAAAAAAAATAGAAAAAAAAAAGAGAGTTGTTGACTCAGTCAAAAAGACGTACTAGTGAAAGGTTTCATCAATTCTTGGAAATTTTGGCCTACTTTAAATAAAAAATTTCCACACACAACTCACTAGTAGCTTGTCAAGTCTCAAATGCGAACAATCGTTCAGTCAATAATTGATGTGTTTGGATTAAAGATTGTAATCGATATTTTTAGAAAAGTAAGATTGAGTAAAAGCTACTAGCATTATTATCACAAGCCACTTTGTACACACTTAAAAGATTCTTCTTGGCTTTTGGAGCATATAGGATATTCTTAAGTTTAACTTTCTTAGCAAGGACATTTTGAACTATAGATGAACCAATTTTCTCAACTCTTAGCTTGTATCCATCACCAACAACAATATTCATCTTACTTGAAGGGCTAGCTATAGTTTCTAGCTTCCCAAGTCCTTGCTAACATGGCTAGTGGCTCCACTGTCTAGATACCAGACATCATCACCTATAGTCTCAGGTGTAGCCTAGTAAGCAGCGTCAAAATCATTGTAATTAGAGCTGGATGATTTGTTGTTTTCAATTCCCCTCTTGCTAGGTTTTGCAAAACTTCTATCAAAATGATAAAAGCATGTGTCTATCATGTGCCCAGGTTTTTCACAGAATTGACACTCTTTGTAATAATCATTATGGCTACTGTTGTAGTTGTAAACTCTTCCATGGCCTCTGTTGTTATGAGATCTGCCATGGCCTCTTCTTCCTCTGTTTCTTCTCTCATGCTAATTGTTTCTAGGAGTATAAGTTTCTTTAGACTTAGCATAGTTGACAAGATTGTTACTCAAGGATAACTGTGATAACTGATTCAGTTGTTCCATTATGCTTTCATAGGTGTACAATGAAGTTTGCAGCTCTATTCAAGTAAGATCATCAACATGGTTTGACAACTGGACCACAATAGGATTGTAATTAGCATCAAGTCCAACCAAGGCCTGAATCATGAGATCTGGAAGCTCCCTTGAACTACCAGCAAGAGTGAGTTGCTCACTCTAACCTTTCAGCTTGGCAAGGTATTCATGCATACTCATAGATCCTTTCCTTGTGTGTTCTAGCTCAGATTTGAGCATTAATAGCCTGCATTTAGACTGAGCACCTGCTATTTGCTTTGCTGCAGACCAAAGTCCAACTGAGGTGGACACACCAGTCATTTCGGACGAAATTTCAAGACTCATAGTATTGAGGAGCCATCCAAAGAGAATCTGATCAGCTGACTCCCATTCTTCAAAGTCAGGATTAGGTTTAGTAACCTCATTCTCCTTAATAAATGGAGGAGGGTAGACTTTAGACCCATTAATGAAGCCTTCCAACTTGTAGCCTTTCACTATAGGCATCACATGCATAAGCCATATGGAGTAATTTGTTCTGTCCAACTTGACAGAACAGACCTGGGGAAGTGCAGAAACTTATTCTGTCAACTTAGCCAAAAAGGAACTAGACATGGTGGAACCAGATGAAGAAGAGATAGAAGAATTCGCAGGAGATGTCATGGCTGCTAGCCTTCAGCTCTAATACCAAGATAAATTGTAGAATGTAAAAATGTGTAAAGGCGTTGCTTAGCCTGTAGGTTACTATTCATTATATAGGTAGGGTTAAAACCCTAGATTACATATTAGAGTGACGTGTATACAGATTGTACAAAGAGAAGGTCCTAGAATAATGAATTAGGACTTGGACTCTAATAGGCAGATGAACCTATTCTTAGTGGGCCTATTTGTGTTGGGCTTTGTTTCTATTTCTTTAACATTTAGTGTTGACATTAATTAGGAAATATCTCTTCAAAGAACTTGAATGTTATCACTCACCTAGTAATAAATATTCACATATGAAAAAACATTCAATAATTTTGAGATTTTGATACAGACGTGGAGCATTTATATAGAGTGTTTTAGTTTTTGGAACTTAAGGCGGTTGGTTATTTACATTCAACCAATCTATTCATATTGAAATGTCTTTCTCTTTTTTTTTGGTAACAAGACCGCCTAGTAATCTAGCGCCAATTGGCAACGACTAATATGGACTCAAGGGGTAAGAGTGCCGCCCACATAGGCACGGTTATCCTCTCTCCCAACAAAAGCGCTTCCTGGGATTTGAACACACGTTATCATCCTTACGGGGCTCAAACCTACTAACCAATTGAGCCAACTGGTCGTTAGTTATTGAAGTGTCTTTCTGTTGGAATGAATATGTAAAATGTTCATTCTTTGTTGAATTGAATTCCTAAATAAGCCACTGTGCTGCCTTTCTTTTCATTATTTGATATATTGCTAATCAAGATGCAGGAAAAAAAAGAATAAAGCTCATCAATGATGAGTGCATTGAATGCAAGTAAAGCTAAAATCAGACACATAATATGCAGGCCAATACAGTATGGTCCCAATTTTTTTAATTGGATTTTTTAAGAATCTTCCTACTTATCTTCATCCTCTTGATTACTAGTCTGAATATTATTCTTCGCTTATGCTTAGAGAAAGTTTCAAAACAAGTATTTTGCAATTATAGGTCTCTTCTTACACTTGAAGAGGAACTCCAAGACGTAGAAAACAATTATTTTTCAAATTAATTGATATTTGAATGTATCCTTTACTCCGCAGTTTATCAATGTTTCCCTATTAAGTTTTGAGTTGTTCCTTTTAATTATAATTCTTGCAAAGAATTCCGAATTACACAAACACACACTCTTTTTGTGCATCTACAAAATAAAGAACGTACCAAGTTGATTGGAGAGCTTGGGAGAGTCTATGAATCAAATGAAGGAGTCAGAGAAGGAAATAAATAGCAGTAATATATATATATATATATATATATAATCTATAGGTTCTTTCTACATCCATTTTCACTAACAAATAAGGCAAGCTCTTGATAACTTTTCTTGGGATTAATACCATTGTTAATTCTTATAATTTGATTGAATTTTAGTCTTGGTCCTTATAGTTTTATTTGGATTTGGTCTTAGTTAAATGATTGGACCCTACACTTTTAGTAGCTTTTGATTTTGGTCCCTATGGCTATTACAAATCCACTGAACAAGTGTTTGTGCCTCAGGGTGGTGGGTGAAGACCATTTGGAGAATTAAATGGGAAGGCGATAGTCCAAAGCTATAGTTTGAACAGATGCAGTAATACTCCTCCAAACACATGGCTACTACATTATCCTGAAGATGGACTTCAAATGCAAACTGAAATGCTATATTGTCATCACAGATTTTGGGGAGCTTGGAAGAGTCTTTGCAACAATGAAGAAGTTAGATACGGAACTCAATAACGGTATAATATGATGCATGTATAGGTTCTAGTTCTGAATAGTTTTTTGTTTTTTAATTTTCACCTTACTTGGAAAAGTTACATGACTTCATTGGTGTTAAATCTAAGTTTAATAATCCCATGAATGCATAATGAGCAATACCAAGAACTTGTCAAAGTACTTGAATTGGTGATTGGAGCCACTGGATTGCCACTTCTCTTGTTACAGGTGCCTGGCATTAAGACTACTATAAGATAACATATGTTTTTCTATTAAACTTGCGCATATGATTTTGCAGCTACCTCTTTGTCAGCTTGCACTAAGCTACCTAATAAGCGAAGCTCTTGATAATGTTTCTTGTATATGAACTCCTGTAAATATTCAAGAAGCGAATGAAGTAAGCTATATATAAATATTCACAAAAACACACACACCTTTTTTCAATATCAACAGAACAAAGAAGGTACTGAGTTGATTGGAGAGCTTGGGAAAGTCTCTGCATCAAATGAAGAAGTCAGAGAATGAACGAGCTCAATAACAGTAATAAATATGTATAATGTGAAGGTACTTCATATTGTTTCGTTTAATTTTATCCATTGGTTTTAAATTCTTTATTTAATTAATCCCCTTTTCCATGAATATAGAATGGGCAAAACCAAGCTAACCAAAAAAAGTCTCAGATGATGGGACTATAGCGCTTGTCAGGCGACTTAATTTGTTCTTTCCTGTTTTTGTTTCATTGAAAATTTGGGTATTTTGCTTTGCTATAATAAATAAGTCAAGCTCTTGATTATTTTTCTTGTCTATTAACCATTCATAATGTTTAAGAAAGCAAATGAGGCTTTATACACACACACACACACAACCCTGAAGTCCTTGGAAGATGTTTGTTCTTTCAATTAGTGTTTTTTTGTCTAAACAATTTTAGAATCGATCAATATATTGTTTTCTGCAAGTTTTGTTGATGTTAATATCATATCCTTGGGTTTTCAAGGGATGCAAATGGTCTTGCCCTTTATTTGTTGAGAGTTGGCAATATTTCTTCTTCTTCTTTTTTTGTTGTGTTGACAAGATGTTTTTGGTTTCTGCAATGCAATTGTTTCCTGTCCCAATTGTCAAACCCCACTTCTGGATCCATATTTATCAAAGTATTGAAGCGCACTTCATATATGAGCAAGAAGCAGCATAACATACTGATATTAAGTATTTATTTACATTCCACGTACTCTCTCTGTAGAGTCTACAGATATTTACAAATTCAGTCCAGAAGTTTGCCAAAATGAAATTACATTTAGCTTCTGGCAACCCTCATAGTGACAAATTTCACTCGTCTTGAGGACCTGCTTTCTTTTTTGAACCACTGGCTTCTGCAAGGTTAATTTGTATAAAAATGATATGGGGTCAGATTCGATTAAATCCCAGTAGTAACAACAATTTATCATGCAAAATAAGATAAATAAATATGTAATACGCCACATTAGTAATGAATAACAATTACATGCTTACGTTTTATCGGGAAAATTGTATTCAATGGAAATGTGCGCATGTATTCAGGGCCAACTATTACTAGAACCCTTACTTAGTCCGTACCACAGTTCATTGTGGTTTACAAATGGAAATGAGCACATGTATTCAGGGTCAACCGCAGTTGAAACCCCTACTTGTTTTGTATCATCATGACATTGTAATTCAAAGTACCTGCAGGTACTATGTCACACGTATTGCATAAAGGGCATATAAGAGTATATATATATAAGTTCACATAAAGTATGAAAGAAAGTGCTACCTTAGATACTCGGTTTTTACGTTTGGTTGACTCTTATGCCGTGTGTTAACTTATAATCCTAAAATTCCAAAATTTATAGAAACCGTGTCACTATTAACTCATAAACCCTTCCAATGTCATTACATTGATAATTTAGTGCAAAACTAGAGAATTACTATATTGCCTTCTGGTACCCGGTCCGAATCCCTTACACTCGATCAACCATACTTTTCTATAATTTATACCTCAGATCAATCCTACATGATTTCACATCTAGAATCCATTTTTGACTCTAGATTAGGAAAATTTAATGTCAAATTACCATAATATCCTTAGCAGTCCCAATTAGGGTTTTTAAAACCTATTTTTGTCATTTTGTGTTCTAAGGCTTTTCGGACTTTAGAGCCAACATAAACCCACCCTTAATTTTCGCTCCTAGTCATTGTTTAATCATTTATACACTAACCACACATGATTTAGAGGGAATTTAGGCATTATAATAGCTTGGTTTCATTATTTCCCTAAATAAAAATTCAATCCAAAATAGCCACAAATTTATACCACAATCAGCCACAACAGTAATTTTATACCGAAATAATCGAAGTTTCGGAAGTTACCTTCGAATTTCTTCACTTTCTCTCTCTAGAGCTGAAATTCCCTTGCCCTTATCCTTCTGATTTAGTCTTCAAATAACCAAATTAATCAGGGAAAAATAGCTAAGAGTGGTCCTAGGTATGGAAAACTACAAGAAATCGGTGATTTTCGGTAGCTTATCTCAAGATTCAAAGCTTTGGAACCTTGGTTCACTTGACTGCCTCCACAACACTTTTTTGATAATTCTCCCAAAATTATATATTTATTGATATAATCATTTACTAAGTTTCCATGTGGGAATTTCAGGATATTACATCACCAAGCTGGCACCACATTTGTTGTGATTTTTGAAACTTTACCGCAACAAATAATTAGTCACAAATTTGGTGCCGGCTTCATTTGCTCCATAAGGCGCCAAGTTGACATAAACTTTTGTAGTGGTTTATTGTTCTTAACTACTATAAATGTCATCATTTGTAGTGATTTGGTTTTGTAACCGCAACAAAGTTCGTAACTTTGTAGCGGTTAGGTGTAACAGCTATAGAAACTGAAATATTTTGTAGTGTCATGCTTTAATGGATGGGATTTAATGATAAGTATAAAATAGTATTATAATATTAAATTGAATATATAAAAACCTACAATTATGATATTATTTCATAGTATTATATATCATTCATTAAATCATGATTCAACGGTTGAGATAATATGTGGAGAGTAAGTGGAAAAAAAAAGTAAGTGAAGAGACTCTCTCCCAAACATGGGAATAGTTAATGGAGATAATCTTTTTCTATATGTAGTTTTTTTACACCCAAGTTAAGATTTTGGGTAGATTCACATCTTAACCCAATAAAAATTTATAAATCCTAATTTATATTCAAACATATTATGATACAAAAAATTACAAATGTTCTCAAGCGGACTTACAAATGCACATATATAGAGTAACAAGTATACATATACAAGTTCTAGTTTACATTCTAACAGCTTTTGATATACAACAAATTGCAAGTGTTTACAACTGAATTTACGAATAAATACATGCATTTAACAACACTTCATCATGTTACAACAAGCAAGTGGTTTGTAAGATGAATTTATTACATTATTGTTGCACTATATAATAATTAAATGAGTTTAATTGCTTGTTGGGTACGTCATAAACTTTTTCATGAGCCAAGGGTCATTTTTTCAAGCCCCTCATTGGCTTTAACCATTTATTCTCCGTGGTTGGAAGCTGGTTGCGGGAGGTCCACCGATGGATGGGATTTTTTTTTTTTAGGGGGTGGGGGGGTTTATCGTTTACCATCGAAGCATAGTTTCATTTTTTTTACTTTTTAATACCCTTATGTAATTTCATAATATTTTGGCACTTATTGAAAATTATGTAGCTTTTATGACACCACTAAAACATTCCCATTTTATTATTTCTTATTAGAAAGAAAAGGATCCTTTGAGTCATTATAAGATGCATTTCTCCTCACATATTTTAAAAATAATTTCTTAAAGTGCTCATTTGTATTTTTGGTGTCGTCTTGTATAATATTGTTTCCCCTTCTTTTTGTAAAACATATTTTAGAAATTTTTTGTGTTCATGTTTATAGAAGACATTTTCTAAAATCTTAAGAGTAAATAATTAATATTTTCCCAAAAATTCCTTGAAGAAATCAGTAGAAAGATTTGCCCCACCTACTAAATAGATTAGGAGCGTTTCACATGCATATATAAGAAGAGAGTGAGGGGAATTAATTAAGTATATATAGGTCGGATAATTTTGGAGACATCAACTTATTTTAACTGGTTATCTTAATTTATATAAAACAAATTATGATAAGAAAAGTTTATATAAAACAAATTAACGTGGAAACTCTTTTAGAAAAGAAATGAAAGGCTTATAAAACTTACCTTTGATTCCAAAATAAGTACTATGACTTAGAGGTTTGGCTTTATTTAAAAATAATTTGACTTGCTTTAATTATGTTTGTTTTTGACAATTTTATCTTTCATTGTAAGAAGATTCTTGTTTTTTGGAGGGGGGGGAAGAAGACGAAGATTGTTTATTTTACCTCACTTGATTCTAAATATATAAGAACTTCTTACTAAATTCGAAGAGATTGAAAAAATTAATTAATTGTTTGAAATGCATGCGTTAATAATTTGTGATGGGTTTTGTCTAAATAACTATTGACTTTTAATAATCTAAATGTGAATTTGAAATTGAAACAGATAAAAAACAATATTTGACGCGGCAGAAAAAATAAATAAATGGAGTATTACATTAAAGGGAAAATGACAGTAAAATACCATGTGAATTTGTAAAACCCAAATTGGTCTTTTAACATTTCAAAAAGACATGAACCAAATTGGGTTTTTCAAATTTTCTGATGTGAATAGTAGCAGGATTTTGCAAGATGAGTAATGGGATTTGCAAGAAGAGTAATTGATTTCGCTATTTTTTTATCTCTATTTTTCTCTCTTCCTCTGACAGCATTATTCATCTGACACTGACACTAACTAACGTATAATGACAGAGGAGAGAGAAATTTGCCCGTGACAGAGGAGAGAGGGGATTTTCGCAAGTTAAGTAGTGTGATTTGAAGAATAGTAATGGAATTCGTTAGTTTGTGGACCACTTTTTACATCAACAAATTTAAAAAATAGAGGAGAGAGGGGATATTTTTCAAGTTGAGTAATGGGATTTGCAAGAATAATAATGGAATTCTCAAGTTTGCGGATCATTTTTCATTTCAGAAAATTTGAAAAACCCAATTTGGTACATAGTACTTTGGTGTCTTTTTGAAATGTTAAAAGACCAATTTGGGTTTTGCAATTTCAAATGGTATTTAAATGTCATTTTCCCTA
>JBAGKO010031890.1:0-10590 GCA_037177275.1 Acacia concinna | reverse complement strand
CAATTGCAATCTGACAAATTGGAGGCAAATTGCGCCAAATGGAAGCTACCAAACACACACACTATCAATGTGTTTGGAAAGCTAATATGCATGTTTGGAATGCCGTTTGATGGATGATTGGATGGGAAAACGTTCAATTGCAATTAGAGGAGCTCTGTGACATGTTTGGGCCACCGATTGGGGTCATTGTGTTGCAGCATGAAAAGTAGGGAAAAGTAGAAGCAAGGGTCATGTTACTTTTACTTCAATAGAAAGGGATAAGGCGCTTTTAGGAGTGATTTTTTTTTTGTTATAATTTAAATTTTTGTCTTAATTATAAAATTCATTTGGTTTTTTAGAGAAATTAAAGAAGCCAAAAAAGGTCAACTAAATCTTATAATTAGAATCGAAAATAGTATCAATATCACAATATATTTACATGTAATAAGACTCATTCTAGTAGTCTTAATTATAAAATCCAATTAGTTTTTCTGGAGAGATTAAGGAAGTCAAAATAGTCAACTAAATCTTATAATTAGGATCAAAGATAGCATAAATATCACATATATTTACATGTAATAAGATTCCCTCCTGCCCTAATTATAAGACCCAGTTGATTTTTTTTGAGAGATTAAGGAAGCCAAAATAGTCAACTAAGTCTTATAATTAGGACCAGATGTAGTATAAATATCATATTATATTTACATGTAATAATACTCCATTCAGTCCTAATTATAAGACCTAGTTGACTTTTTTTTGGAGAGATTAAGGAAGCCAAAAGAGTTAACTAGATCTTATAATTTGGATCGAATGTAGTATAAATATCACAATATATTTAGATATATGTAATTCATGTCTTTTTCAGTCATTTCCCATCAAAAGTTACTTTTACAAAATTTCAACCAAACAAACTTTACTTTTGCATAAGTAATTTAGAAGTAACTTCTACAATCTTTATTTCAAACACAAATCAAATTACCAAATCTTATTTTTACTCAATCTTACTTTAACTCCATCTTACTTTTCCAAAAGTACAGATTGTAATATTTAATCCAAACACACCCAATACAAACAAGATATCGAACGTTTAAGGGGCAAAATGAACTTAAATAATTCAATTGACTTATATTGGGTGTTTGGGATATCAATTGGGTTATTGGACTTATTCTAAATATTAGACTTATTTTAATAAGCAATAAGTTCTTGCTTAAAATAGGACGGACGATTTGCTCTTTTTTTTGAATTTTTTATTTTTATATTATAAGTTACCCTTTTCTGGTCCTAATTATAAAACTCAGTTGACTTTTTAGAGAATCTTAAAAAAGCTAACTATATTATTTTAAAACATTAAAATTTATCATAATATATTTAAATGCAATAAGACTCCCTCTAGTCCTAATTATAAGACCCAGTTGGTTTTTTAAGAGAGATTAAGGAAGCGAAAAAAGTGAACTAAATCTTATAATTAGGACAGGAGGTAATATAAATATCACAATATATTTATATGCAATAAGACACCATCAAGTTCTAATTATAAAATCTAGTTGGTTTTTTTTAAAGATTAAGGAAGTGAAAAAAGTGAACTAGGTCTTATAATTAGGATCGGAGATAATAATTATAAGACCCCCAATGAATTATGTTCATGATAAAATTAGAGACCGAATTATACGGTTCATGTGATCCGATTAGTAATGTAATGTTATTTCATAAGAAATTTTACATTTCTTTGTTTTCTAATTTATATTCATTTTTAATTATTTAATCTTGTTATTAATTATATGTTTTAAGCTTTTATTCTTAACTTTTGTTAAAATTAATGTTTATTTTTTCTAGTATAATTTTTAAAGTTTACAATATATATGTATAATATATTTACTGATATTCATGTTCTTTTCATTCATTTACCACAATAAGTTACTTTTTAACATATCGACCAAATACATTTTATTTTTACATAAGTCACTTCTGCCACCGTCAATCCAAACATACATAACTCAACTTATATTTAATCTGATTTATCTATAAATCTAATTATAAATAAGTCAGTTATTCTATCATTATTCCAAACATAACTTGGTCATCGCTCAATCTCTCCTCAAATAAAGACATCTGACTCTTCAAATTATTTTAATATTCTATCCTTCAATATTTTTTACTCTCTCTCTCACGCGCCATTAAGTTTTCAAAATCTCTCTCCACTTTATTCTCTTCTTTCCCTTACATATAAAGACCAGCCCCATTCCTGATGACATGCCATTCCACGAACGCGGATCCTCTCCTGGCTCCTGGGATTCCCATCCCCGAAATTATACCATTTTGGACGTGAATTGTGGGTTCTTATTTTTTTTTTATAAAATTATATTTAGAACCTCAAAATATTTTTTTAAGTAACATCTAATATTTAAAAATAATTTTTAAGAGTATCCAGTATCTGACAACACACTGAACTATTTTTTACCAACAAATTTTAATATATAATACACAGTATAATAAATTTAAAATGTTCATTACTACTAAAAAAATATTTTATAAACTTCTCGTTGCAACAAGAAAAATAATTAAATGTGTTGAATGTGATAAAAATAAATGTAAGATATAGAGTGTTGCTAAAAAATAGTTTAGTGTACATATTGTCAAATATTGGATACTTTAAAAAAAAAATTATGTTACACACAAAATTGTGTTAAAATATTTGGTTCTACTTTAAAAAAAAATCAACGCACTAAAAAATTTGGGGATGGGGGCTCTCAGTCATACCCAAAAAGTGTAATTTTGAGGCATGGGAGATGCAAGGGGTGGAGAGCTGGAGTGCCGTGGAAAGGATCCGCATTCTTGATGCCATACCCAAAAATAATAGCCCAATATTCTTTTATATATATATATATATAAAAGGACATGCAATATTCTTTTATATATATATATATATATATGTAAGGACATGCTATGTCCGTGGGGAAGAATACAGGGCTATGATATCAATATATATATAATATTCTTGACATTTTGTTAACCATATTTGCTCAAATTAAATTATATATCACTATTAGAAAATTCTCTAAAGATGAACGAATTGGAGATGAAGTGCCTAGCCCTATAAGCTACTTTATTTCAATTTGAATTTTGAAGCAAGAATAAGAAAGTTCAGGTTTCTAAGTCAAATTTTTAATATTTTAGGCAATGTTGATAAATTTTAGCTAGCAAAATCTATTTCAAATATTTATAAAATTGAATTAAAAATATTAATCAATTTTAAAATTTAAAAGGAGATCAATAAGATTTATTAATAAAAATTAACAGATTTTCCAAAAAAATTGCAACAACGTTTAAAAGTATGACTTTATAAATCAGGTGAAATTAAAATTGAAACGGGATCTATGTGACAAATCCCACATTCCCAAGTCTAACCTTGATATAATTGCCTTATCAATGACATGTCCATGCCCTACCACATAATTGCCTCAACGTTCTCGGGCTACTTTTAAGTAGAGGTGCCCAGATTGGAAGAGGGAGGTGGCAATAGTTGCCTCTTACCGGGGTTAAGGAGGGATGCTTCTCCTTTGCATCGGCGGCCTTCTTCTCAGCAATAGCGGTTGGATTAGAAAAGGGAAGAGAAGGAGGACACCTTGAAGCTCACCATCTCACCCAGTGACACATCATAAAAATGGTGAGGTTCGCTGGTACTGCTAATAGAGATGACAAATATTATCACCCGGACAAAAAGAGAAGACGACGGTTTGATTTGAGTGTTGAAGTCAAAGAAAGCGTTCAATGAGGAGGTGAAGAACACGACAGTCTTATTTTTTCTAACTAGATTTGAAGGATTGTGGGCAGAATGGCTAAATTACCCTCATAGCGTAGTGACCTATGTGGTAGGGGCATAGAGGTGAATTCACTAATGAGGCAGTTATATAAAAGTTGTTTCACCTTTTATTTTCACTTGATTATACTCCAAAAGGCATATGTAGGATTAATAATCTAGACAAGACAAATCATAATGCATTCAATCAAAATATTCAAAATGGGCCAGGAAACAAGAACGAAGTAAAACAACAGTGAACTGCCTAGCATCATGAATTTGAATTAGTTTGGATTATTGGATTTTCCTCATTCTAAGAATACATAGGTTGCTTCTAGAAAAAATAGGTTCACCCATTGCATAAGTTATTTGGATAGCAATTAATAGTTATTTGTCAATTTTTTTTAGCTATTTGATGAATTTTTGGAGTCCATAGACATACGTGTCTGTGTTTAACATTAAAGATGAATTGTTTCTTATAGATTACAGAATGAAAATTGATTGTATAGCATACGTATATCCAATTTATGGGTCATTTAATGGTATCAGAGCCAAGTTGGGTAGATTCCCTTGAGTTTTTAAGATTTTACCTTTGGATCAACTAGTTTACCAGAATTGCTAACACAATGTTAAGCTCCATCGTGTCTTTAAAATTCCACTTTTTGGATCGATATGTTTACTACAATTGTCGAGACAATGTTAAGGCATTAGAGTTCTCAAAGCCCGAAGAAATGAGAAATCACATGTGACGAACCTTAGATTTACTCATCCGTCTGATACCAAGGTGCAACTATCATTCTCAAGATTATCACAAAAAGTGAGAATCATTGTGTCTGTACCAAAACGATGATTGCATATATGTTAATAAGATGCCTTTAAATGTGTTAATCAAATGTCTAAACTAATCCCACGTGTAAAAAAGTCTACAACAATCAATTCTATACATATTCAAAAGATTCACCAATGACGTAGAAAATCGATCAGAATTAGTCTTTATCAACCCTATACACATGTCTTTGGATTTAAAAAGATTCATAGGTAGAAAATTTATTAGACGCCGTCTTTGCTTCTTTATCCTTACTAAGTGACTTAGCCTTATTCAGCAATTTACTCTCCTTTCACATGTCTTCAATCTTACCCCAGACTTTCTCTTTGACCCTACCTATAATAATATAATTTGAAACCTCTACCCCAAATCTCCGCTAATCCTTCTTCAAATCCAATTGGGAATGTAGTCCCTAATTGTCCTTCAAAATATAATGATCCTTCCCTCTGAATTTGCTTCTTACAATCCCTTCATATCCAGCATACTAATTTTCTTTCCAAAATCACGCCGAACCAACATTTTTGGGTCATAATCAATGCGATTAGAATTTCCTTCCTTAGAACTCATCGGAATCTCTCTGGGGAATCAATATACAGAGAATCAATAGCTTAGATTTCACTAGTTTTTGACATGGGTGGTACCTCAACTTTTTCACCAATAGAACCAACTTGCACTCCATTATACATCAAGCACAGTTCCATTATACGGCCATATTTTCCACAAGTAAAACACACAAGGTGTAGCCCTTCATACTCCAAACGTCATTCTTCCCCAAAATGATAAAATCCTGGCAGTAGTGGCTTTTGTAAGTCTACCTCAACACACATATGTAAAGCCACCTTTTTTCTGCAAACATTGTAGTACGATTAATTTTTAAAATCCTCCTTATCATATTTCTCAATCGCCTAATTAACTCAGCATTGTATAGCTATGCAGGCAAATCCATTATCCGAACCCAAACATCTACCTTCTTTTGATTATCCACCTTACAAGGATTAAAATTAGGTCTCTATTGTTAAACTATCAAGTAATAGTCCGCAATCATCCAAGGGCCCTCCTGCACCGCATAATCAAGATCCTTCTGAAATGAGAAAGACACAATAAACTATCCTTCCATTCTCCTATCACTCGCTCAGCTCGCATTTTCTCACCATTATTGTGCCTTTCTCTAAATTATAGCATGTGCGACTTTCTTGAATAACAATCTTTATGTTTGTGTAAAAGAAGAAGAAGAAGAAAAAGAAGGGACAAGTTATGGGGCTGCATAATTGTAATTCTGCATGTTCCTTTGGGCAACTCCTATGTGATGGGTAGATTATCTGTCTAACTTCAGAACTTGTGAATCAATGTACATATAAAAACTGATTGGTGAAGCCGATGCTCAAAAAGCGGCTTGCTATCAACTATAGACACAATTCACTATTCATTAAAGCTGATATCCTCTCATTGAGCTCTTACACGCCAGCAAGCCATCTCCATGAATTAAAAGCAGACTTGCCCTTTATGGTCAAACTAGTGGTCCCCACGCTCAAAGTTTTGTATCATTACATTTGTAAATGTGGTCTTTTTTTGGGGTTGATGGTCAATAGGGGCGTAAGATGGAAATATATATACTGCCATGCACGTCTCCTGTCTTTTAATACTCTCTCTCTACTTTTACATCACCCAAAGTTATCTGACAGGCTAAATTCAAAATTTCAAAAAGTTGATTTAATTATTTTCTATTTTTTGTTTTCCCTCTATCACTCTCTCCTTCCTAATCCCTCACACATAATCTTATCTCATATTAGGGCTTCAAATCCCCTCCACCCTACTTTTCATCTATCCGCCATTCCGCCTCACTCTATCTTCTCTTTTCCCTCTCCTTCCCCCCTCTCTTTGTCTCTCTCTCTCTCACATACATTCCTCATTTATTTTCTTTCTATTGTCTTCATCTTCTTTGATAAGGAATATCAGAGAAGGTGGCTTTCGATGACCACGAAGGCGATAAGGAGGTACTGGCGAGAATAGGGATAACGTTGGCCAAGTAGAGATGGTGATGCCCTAGATGAAGGATCCAGAGATTTTCGATGCCAAACTTTATTCCTTCCTCCACTCTGCATCAGGTATAGATTCGCCCTTTGGTGAATCGTTAGTGGGTATTCGGGGAGGGATTTTGGGATTGCTTTTAAGAATCTTGCTTTGTTTTTGTTTAAGAATCTTGCTTCCTCCACTATGCTTCTTTCATTCTCCTTTTCACATTTAATCTAATCATGCTATCTTTTCTCTTATTTAACAACATTTCATTTTAGTAATCGTGTTATTTTAGGTGTGTGGGCGGACCTTAGATACTGTTTATTGCATGGGCCATAAGATTTGGGTGTGATAATTCTTATATGCTTCAATCTTCTTAATTTAAGCGTTTATATCTTTCTATGGACCGGAAGGTTGTTAATATAGGGATGATATTCTTTAAGGAACAATACAAACGGTAGGTTCCTGTTTTTGGATCATGACTCATCTGATTTGATGAATGTGTCATGGTGATTCTTTATGGGATTTAATAGATGGTAGGATACCTTGTCAGCATGGTGGTAGCTTCATGCATTGGCATTCTATTTTTATGTTGTGGTTATCAAATTCCAATTTGAACTTTAAACTACCTGACTGCTATTTTTTTATGTGATATATGGGGAATTGGTCCTATATACGGAGAAGAACACGAAAGTTTATGTATGTACTTTGGTCACTTCTTCTCAGTGTATAGAAAAATGCCAGCGGTGTTACACAAGGAAGTTTATGTAAATCCATACGTATTTTACGTTGCTTTTCACTCTTCTTCTGTCTTTTCTCGTGGGAACTAATTTTAGCTCTAGATGCAAATTTTTCTTTACCAAATGGGATTTTCTAGCAGAAAGTCCAATACCTTAATGTTCAATAGCTATTAGTAACTGTGCTAAAAGTAGTAAAAATGAGAAACCTTTAGGATCGAAATTCCATAGTTTTCTACATTATAAATTGTTTTAAGGTCAGGGGATACCTAACAGTCTTCTGCATTATACAGAGAGGCCATGTAAATAGTCTTCTGCATTGAAATTTCATCTAACATATTTCTTTGAATGTAAAAGTCTTGCATTATAAATTGTGTTTTAATTCATAGGAGCATTTTTTTTACCTCTAACACAAAAAAAGTCTTGCAGGTTAAAAGTCTTCTGATTCAATAAACATATCCTCCTTTGTTTTTTTAATCTTTCCCTATCATATTAGATGAAGGGTAGATTATAATCTCATGTATTTTTTACTCTTGTAGGTTATGTTTCAATACAATGTTTTGTCTTTTTTATCCACATAAATCTCTTATTGATATTCCATTTTAATATGATGGACTGCATTCTTCATATACTACAGATTTTATGCATGAAATATTCAATCTCATCTTCATAGGCTGCTCTTATGCTTTGTTACTATATGCTGAATAACAATATGATGAATCCTACAAATATTTAGAGGCACTTTAATGAGTTCTTTCAATTGTCAGCTTTGAATGAATAATTGGGTGCTCAATGTGGCTAAGCCTTAGGCATGCTATTCAGTTTCCTACATAGAAGAGGGAGTTATTTTAAACTTAATAAGATGTGACAATTAGATGTATCATTAGGCTCATATTATTTTAGACTTAATAAGATGTGACAACACTTTGTCTTAACATTTACCCATTGAAAAATAGAAAATACGAACTTGGCTGGTAAAATGTAGGATATATTAACTTGAAACATGCCATAATTGGTATTTGGTGCCTTGCCCTACGTATGGGAGAAAACTTTTGCAACAAAAATTTTTCAAACATCTGTGGTTTACTTATCACACTTTTATATTTATAATTTATTTGCTGAGCCTATTATTTTGTCTTATAGAAACATGCAAGAAGTTTGTTGGAAGGCTTTTCACAAACCCATATCAGCACATTGTCTGTCAAGGGAAATTTCCTTGATACAGGTGGTTTCCAAGGAGAACTTACTTGTAAGGTGAGCCCATATGATTGATAGTTTTTCCTATGGATTGATTTTATGGCTATTGATAGTGCATTTAATGATGAGGATCATATGTGTTTAGTATTTTCCACTACTTTCTTGTGGTAGTTTATGAAAATTTTGATGTTTGTTCATTGAATGCAGCGTTTTAACAAGAAAAGAGTAACCTTTTCAATCATTTCTATGTAAAGGACCAAAATTGATTCAAGATATAGAAATAAAATAGTTGGCATTTGTTTGTCATTAATTCTGGATCAGTTTTTTTGACGTGGAAACTCTTGCAGGGGTGGAACTCATTCCATGGCTTCCAATAATGATTGTGTAGTATGAGTGTATGAGATAAAAAAGTTTCAACAATTAAATCATTTCCAGTTTCCTTGACCAGTGAATGTGAGTTATTTCTTCCTATAAGCTCTCTGAGTTTGTTTGCTTTTCTTATTTCTTCCCTCTTTCACAATGCGTGACATCATATCTTCATGAAGGTTAATTTCCTTTTATTATTATATTCTCTTTACAATTTTTTTTAACTTCACCCATGCTAAACAAATTATTCTGCTATACATTTCAACTTATTTTTTGTATTTGATTTAGTTAACATTACCCATCTATCATGTCCGAGTTTTTGAATGTGAAGATGGAAAATCATAAATAGGGAACACATTCCCATCTTTGCAGCTCACATTAGACTTGATACATTTCCCTCTGTAATTAATATTTTCATCCATTGTATTAACATGTTTGCATCCATTTTACTTAATAGATTAGTATATGTCATGATTATTTTTCAATTTCATATGGCATTTCTAGAGTAAAACGGCTCTTATGCTTTTTTGCACAAAGCCCCACAGAGATTCATTTGTGATAAGCTTTGCTGCTAAGCAAAATTATCTTTTTTTGAAAACCATATGATTATTTACATCTTTTTGAACTCTACAAGAGTTAGTTCTTTTTGTTCGACAATATTTTTGAAAAGGCTGCTTTCATATTTTTTGATTTTTAATTTTTTTCCTTCTGTCAATGTATTCCATTTTAATTTTAAAAGTAAATATTTTTTAAAATTAGTGTTCATTGTTAATTTATCCTTGGTCAGGCATACTGGTGCTATCAAGTTCCTTCAGCTCGTTTTGAAATGGTAAATGGGGTGCCAGTGAGTATGTTTGCTTTGTATTGGTTCAAAACACCACCTCTGTAAATTATATATTATCTTCAAAGAAGTAGCCACTAGAACTATTTTTGATTGTCCTTGGTCTTCAGAATGTTAGCTACTTTCACTCACATTATCAAACCATTAGAGGAGGATATTCAAAACGTCATCGGTTATGCATTGCTCAGATAACGACAATTCCATATTTGTTTCATGTATATTACTTGTAGCTTTACTTAGTAGTCAATTGTCAATACTAGCATTACCATGAGGTTGCTAGGCTTTTAACAGCTTTTGTATAGGCATTACAGTTGTAAGTGTTCAATAAGTGGGTTGCCTACCAAACAAATAATAGTCATTGATCGCAAAGATGAAGGCATTCTAATGCTTGCAGGACATTTGAATTGAATTTGAATAAACGGGGAGATTATCATCCCCAAGCATAACAATGTTGGCTTACTTAAAAAAAGAAAGGAGATGTGAGTCGATCTTCGTTAAAAAATTATTTTGCCTTCTTTACATAACTGCATATTCTGCTATCCATTTTTCCTTTTAATTTTTAAGTGCACACGAAATGTTGCATGAGTTGGTGCCATTTTTTTTTTGTTCGGCATTTATGCAAGGTTTTTGCTATGTTTTGATTTATAGTAGTACCAAGTCCATTCTTTCTTTGCTGACACGGGACTACCTGCTCGTTTAAACAAAAGCAAATTGTGAGGTTCGTCATGAGATTAGTCGATTAGCTACTAGATTTTGGTCTTTTTCATTATTCTAAAACATGAAGAAAAACAAAAATGAAAAGTCGTAGCTCTGGCTTTGATTGTTATATATTCGT
>JBAGKO010031839.1:0-10591 GCA_037177275.1 Acacia concinna | reverse complement strand
AAATAAATCATTCTAACAACAACAACATCTGGACCACTACAAATATTAAAATCATCCCATATGTCGGTCTTAGCTTGATTGAGAACAATATTTCTATGCTAAAAAGCCTTGTCCAAGCAAAACTGGTTCTATATAAATTTTGGCAGCATTTCCCTTTTAGAAAATGACTACCCAAAATTACACAAATCTCTTAAAACCAAGCCTTCATCAACAACAATCATCTATTACATCTTTAGGCCATATACTAGCTAAAAACCCATCAAGCTAATTCTTTGAAATTATTTTCTAGTTCTACACAGAATTGCATACATGGGAAAGCTTAATAAAACTTAATGAAACTCAACTTAAACGTGCGCTATTATTACCTTTTCTCCAAGCACTAAGTTCTCTTGGCTTCCTCAAGTTCTTACGCCACTTTTGTCACTTCAAATTCATCATCTTGAAAATCTAAAACCATAGAATTGAAGCTCGTGTAGTGGAGAACAACTTTAATGAAGAGAGTTTGATGAGGTGAGATTGATTTCAATGAGAACTTTGGTGTACACTTCCTCCATCTCTTTCTCGTTCCTTCTTGCTCTCTTCCTTCACTTTCATACCTTATGAAAAAACTCTTTCTACTAAATGAGACAATAAATCTAATTAGCATGTATTAAATCATCCAGCTGGATTCTTATAATAGTTAACCATGATAGAAAAGTTTAAAACCATATTTTTAAAATACTATCATGGTTAAAAGAATTAAACCTACCTATAAAACTAACTATGATAAAAAAGAGGAAAACTGAATTTGAAATGTCTATCATGGTTATAAAAATATTTGTCCATTACTTCCAAAAACTTTTTGACCAATCCAACAAATCAGCACATCGAGGTCTAGGGCATAAAACATGCCCACTACAGTAACCCATACATAAGACTAAGGGTACAATCAGAAAAGGGGTAAAAGCCCAGTCCACTAGTCCACATATATAACACTAAACCCCATCACAAAGGGTCTAAACATAACAGTTTATACATAAAATATTGTGGATCCATCAAAATATCAGAGTATACCAGTTATCCAAAATAAGATAACTTAATAAGGCTTCAACCCTAATAAGATGTTAACAGTTATCCAAAATGATATAAAAGTATACCAAAATATGATGACCCTATACTGGCAATATATAAATAATACAATCCCTAACAAGATCAAGAGGCATATAAAGCTATTGTCGCCTATGCCTCCGCCTGTTTCCCTTGACCTCTATTTAGATGAGAGGTCTTGCCTGAAAAAAAAATATCAATAATGATAAGGTGAGACACAAAGTCCCAGTAACAGGCGGTCACTGATGAGACTTTTAGGAATACATGGTCACCCACTTCAAACTCCAAAGGCCTTCGCCACCTATCTACATAGCTCTTTTGTTTGCTTTGTGTAGTCAATAACTTCTGACGAATCATCTCAATCTTCTTGGTAGTTTCATCGACCAAATCCGGTTCTATTACATTTCTTTCACTTAATTCAATCCAACAGAGATGTGATCTACACCTTCTACCATACAATGCTTCAAAATGTGACATTTGAATACTTGAATGATAGCTATTGTTGTATGCGAATTCTTTTAAAGGTAGGTGATTATCTCAACTACCAGGTAGCTCAACAGCACAAGCCCTCAACATATCCTCAAGTGTATGGATAGTCCTCTCAATCTGACCATCAGTTTGCGAATGATAAGTCGTACTGTACTTCAGCCTAGTCTCCATAGCCTCATGTAATGCCTTCCAAAAGTTCAATGTGAACCTCATATCACGGTTTGATACAATATCCATAGGCATGCCATGTAACCTAACAATCCAATCCAAATACAATTGAGCTAATTTTTCCAAACTATAACCAATGTGGATAGGAAAAAAATGTGTTGATTTTGTCAATCTGTTTACAATAACTCATATGGCATTATGGTGAGATGTAGTATCTAGAAAACCCACAATAAAATCCATAGAAATGTTATCCCACCTACCTCTTGCTTGATTAAGGGAAAATCATAGAGGAAAGAAAACATGAGGGAAGATAAACTTTCCCTTGCTTAATAATGGAGGAAAAGGAAGGAAGAAAAAGTAGTGGAGAACATAAGGTGCGGGGCCCAACCCATTCTCCCCCCAAAACTTCTCTCTAGGGGCATTCAATGTATCTCGATTTTGATTGTCCTATTTCGGTCCAGACATTTTGACCTTAAGGATTTCCTATCCCATTCAGGACACTTGAGAGTGAGATTGTCCTTAAGATCTCAGTCCCTCTTGAATTTTTTTGCTTTATAAATTAAGTTATCATTTTATTTTTCGTATTCTTATCCTTATAGATTTTGTTTTTGATAATATGCATATTACATCTTTAGTTGAAGTTAAACTACATACATGTGATAGTAATCCTAACCTATAGAGATAATAACAAAGAAGAAGATGATGATGATGATTAATAATAATAATAATAATAATAAATGTTATTCTTCAACCCTACATCAATTTGTGTAAATATTATGACTTTATTAGGTATTAAAGGATCACTTTAAACAATAGAATATGAAAAACTTAATTATATATGTATTTTTTTAAGTTCATTTAAAAAAAACCAGGATTTCCTATTTGCCAAGATGCAAATTTACATTCGAACAAAACTAGGACCAAGAAGCACGATTGGGTAATTCTGGTTCCAATCCTGATTTCAAACACCCTTACTTCTCTCCCCAAATATAGAGAGATTTTTAAGAGAAACATTTTATTTTCAATACCACCCCACCTTCCCCATCATTTTGGCACCTTTTCTCTATTGTGAATCTCAATATTCTAGCTTGCTCTCGCTTTCACTCCGCCCCCTCCTCTTACATCTAAATTTTTTAATCGACGTTTAATGAAAATGTGGAAGATTTGGATACGAGACGTCACTTTGTCCCTTCCTCTGCTCTCTGTTTCCATAGGTAGAGTAATTTTCCATTTTTTTCTATACATTATGATTTTTAAATAATACATATTTTTTTAATAAAACATATAAAATATACCTTCATCAAATTATTTTATCGCCCCTTGGGGGACATATGATAAATTATTTTGTTTTAAATAGAAAACATTATGAAAATACATTTTTGTGAAATAAATTGATTTTAAATGTTTTAATGGTGTTAGTTTTAAAATGGTTGCTGCCTTTAAATTATTTTAATAGAGACAGTAACATAATATATCCTTATATAAGACAAGATGTTATTTTCATTATTGTCATTTGTTTATTTTCCTTCTTCTATATTTTCTTCCCCCAATCCAGCACAATGAGAGATAACATCATCCTTCTAATTTCCTCTTCTCTCTATCTTCTTTCTTTATATTTTCTTTCCTTTCAACTTTTTCTCTATCCAAACAGAAATGTTTCTTCCAATAAAATTATTACAAAAAAGGGGGAAATATCATATGATTGAATTACCCAGGCTCTAATTTGAATTATTGAACTTAACAAATTATATATTAGGTTATATATCATGATTAGAAATTTAAAATTTGATCCAAATTACCTCCATTTCCCTTAATTATAAAAACAATAAAATTGAAAATATAACCCTATTACTCGCTCTATGAATTAATTCCTCATGAAATATTACTAAAAGCAACAATGGTAGAGCTTATGTGCAATTGAAGTATGATATGAAACCCAAGAAAAAAGAGAGAGAAAAGAACAAAACTCTCCCAAGAATAATTCTCAGTTCCTTTCTATAAATTTTCTGCAGCTACAATATGTTTCCACTGATTCTCATATCTGATTCTTTTCTAATGCAATCCAAAGAATTTATCTCTCTCATATCACCTCATCCACCATATTGCAGTTTGCTCGCAATTTCTTTTATTTCTCTTGAGATGCTGCCTAGCGTGCTCGTAATTCGCCAATTTCTTTTGTATATTTTCTTGAGAAATTAATTATAGAGAAATCAACCCAGTGCCTTCCAAAACCTTCAATGTTTTCCTTCAAGCCCTTTTCTCATTCAATCATAGGCAACCAAGTTTGAACACTTGAATCGATGTAGTAAAGTAGGAACGCATAACGAATTCTAAAACTGACAAGCTAGTGAAAAGGATTACCACGGTTGCATCCGTAACTGCTTCTTTATTCTTCATTCAAGAGTTTATTTCTAAAAGGGTTAATATAACTTTTGGTCTTTTAAGTTTAACCCAATTTTAATTTTACTGCCTCAACTTTAAAACATTTGATTTTAGTTCTTCAAGTTTATTCTGTTTATAACAATTATTCCCTACAATCTGAAAAGTACTTGATCTTGACTTTTATAATGTTATAAGCTGAACATTTAATTCACAAAGGAAATAGGAGGACCAAATCCTTTGCCATGACATTATAGGGCTTATTTGGTATGAGAAATAAGTAACTTATAAGTGACTTATTGCGCAATACGAGAAAGACCCCTATCACATATTTACTTCGTATTCCACAATAAGTCACTTATAAGTCATTATAAACACACACATAATTAATTAAAATAACGTCATTTAACATGTTAACTGTTTTAATAAACATATCACATAAGCTACTTTAACAGTATAGCGCCACGTCAGACGAATTAAACTATTAAAGGCAAGATCAAGTCATTTTCAAACATCAAGGACTAACTATTATAAATTGTGTAAACTTAAGGGACTAAAACTATTTATTTCAAATTTGAGGGACCAAAATCTAAATTGAATTAAATTTAAAGGACCAAAAGTTATATTAATCATTACTATAGAATTGTCTATATATCACGATTGTTTTTGTCCATATATAGCGGTTTTTAACTGCCATATATTTCTTCGCCATACATATATATAATATATGGCGGTTAAGAAATCGTCGTATATTGGACTGAATATATTACAGTTATAAATTAGAAACATCATCCGTAATTCACATATATATAACGGTTATTAGTTAAGCCATAATATATGTAGAAAACATATATGACAGTTGTTTGTTAAAAATTGTAATATATAATCATATATGACGATTTTTATTAAACAACCACCAAATATTTAGATGAATTTTTTAAAAAAACCAAGGCACATTTTGCCTGAGCCCCTTACACACACACACACACACACACATAAATAATCTAGATCAAATTATCAAAGAGCATTAGTAGCAAAAGCATAGTATATATATATAAGCAGCACGCCCACATATCCAAATTAGATATATGATGACTAGAATTAGATTATAGTATATATTATTTATCAGGGATGTTTATATAAAAATGCATGAAAAGGAACAAATCAAGCTAAGCTAAGAAACAATTGTATACATATATACAGATGCATGGAACAAACAGATCAATTAGTTAGCTAAGAAATGGCACTATATATTTACATATATACCTATAGAATTTAATTTATTCAAAGTTTTAATTAATATATACAATTAATTAGCTAGCTAGGCTGCCACCCATTGCCGATGAATGGTCATGGCCAACTCTTCGACGAGCTCTTCAATTTGTCAGCTCGAATGCTCATCACAGTATGCATCACCAAAGTACTACATGCAAATTAAAAGCAACAAGTTAAATTATTGAAAAGGCTAGAGGCAAGAAATTAATTAGCCACCTAAAGCTTGAATCCTTGCCACTACACTACATGCACATATATATATACATACATCAAATACATACCATGGAGTTAATGGAGATAGGTGAGTGGGTGACTATGTCCTTCATGTATTTTATGACATAGTACTCACAGTAATTGCTACCACTTGGTTACATTGGATACTATAAGTAAACAATATAATATAAACATTAATGAAAAACGTATGAATCTCTAGTAGTTTAGGTAAATTAAATCTATGATTGTATTTTTTTAGTAAATTATATAACTACTATACGTGCCTTAACTTTCTTCCACTTCAGGGAAAAGTCAACATTTGTTACAGACAACGGCGAATGCCTTTATCGGAGGCATGATACAAAAGCACCCTGACATATACATAATTGCAACAAGTTAGCAAACTATTATTACAATATATATAAATATATATAAACTAAATTAAAGCAAATGTACATATATATGTTACTAGTTAGTGATATGATGAACTTACTTATTGAACACATTGACCATCTGTGATCGATTGTCTGGGTCCCTATGTAATGGATCAAAGTACTAAATCCTTTACTTGAAGGGATTCAACACAATAAGCATCAAATGACACATGCATATATTTGAAGAGATTGAAAAACATAAATAAGAAAACATATATACGTGCAAATAATTGAAGGAAAAAAACTATATGTACGTATTACCCTTGGCAGTACGACGCCAAAAAAATATTGTCCTTGTTATCTGGTGCTTTGTGATGATAATATTTGCCACTTCCCTCTCCTTTGTCTCCACAAGTTCGCGCTTGGTGGCCTCTATGTTGTGCACACTGGAGGACCTATTATGATTTAGGTAGAAGAACGTGTCCTAGAGGTTTTGGCCACGAATTCTTTGTAAAGGTACTTAATAGTAAAGAAAAAAATTGTGGCAGCTGTAGCGTATATATAAATATTATTGATTCACATAGTGGAAGACATATAGGCTATAAAGGCCAATCGAAGTAGAGGAAGCCATACTGACTATGAGGACTTCGTTAATTAAACCTCGAGTGATAACCTCGGCAACACCACTTATAGTGTACACCCCTTCCTCAAAGGTGATCATTTTCAAATACTTGTGTTGTAAAAGGTCTTCATTAGTAAAAATGCCACATTGTAACCTCAAGTTGTTTGGTAGATACTGGAAACAGGCGGCGAAGGCAGAGGCACAGGAGCTTGCACAGGCGACTCATGCAAAGGTGACACATGAAAAGGCTTAGTCGAGGCTGGAACTACAGCAGGGTCCATCGTAAGTGCTGTCGAGGTCACTTGCTTCAGCATGTTAGACACAAACCAATAGCGAACTGAGCATCTAAGTTGTTCTTCCTCCTCATTGACTAAACAAATAATAGAAGTTAGGAACAACATACTATATATTAAAAAGAAACAAAAAAAAAACATAAACCTTTGGCTTCTTTTTCTTTTTTTCTTTTTGCAAGGATAGTGATAAGGTGCTATAGCCATGCGACAAAGCCCCATACTCCTCCTTCCCTGGTAGTTGCATTTGTTGTAGGAACTAGGAGGATGTAGGTAGGTTCCAACGTCGTATGCAACGCTACCTTGACATGTTTATCAAGGAGGGGTTGCCGTGGATCGTTGTGTGCTCCCCTAGTAAGTTGTACATGCGGTTGATAGCAATTGTACACTGAGTAGGGCTTTCTGCCAAACACTCAACATCTGCCTCACCTTGAACCAATAGAACAAACAATAATTTTAGATAAACAAAAAACACGTATTTAAAGCAAATGTTACCTCAGGTACAATTTGTGAGGGGATCGATGTGCAGCTATCTTTAGCTCTTGGGGTGTGGTGCGTTGCACCCAGTTGCCTCTCCACTTTGTCTTAGACAACATACTGATTAATTATCTCTTGTTGTGTTAAGATCTGCCTTTAGAAATTCTTGGTTATGGCCCTCAGTGACGCAATTTCATCACGTTGCTTAATCGACCTCTTCCGCTTCCTAAGGTATTTTTTTGCCAATTCCATAACCGACACCCTATACCGACCATCGTGGTTAGGGCAAAGAGGAAGCTCCAACACAACCTCATCGTTTAGACGTTGGCCTTCCCAAACTTCTTGACTTAAGCTGTCATGTAAGAACATTCAGATACATTTCATAACCACATTATTATTGAGGATGACAGCAAAATTATAAGTACATTATTATTAAATCAAACCCAACACCACTTACCAATTTTATTATAACCTCCTAAACACGAGGATTTACAATTTTGCCTCTTTGTCTTGCCATGCAACAACCCACAACTCTGAACAGTGGATAGTCAAATCTGAAGAATACCCCCTCTGCTCTAACATCTCCTACTCAATGTTAACATACCCCTTGTGACCTCCATTGTAGGGATAATTATTCTTCGTCACCCTCTCACAGTTTACTGTGCTTAGTGCATGTGGAAAGAAACAACAAAGAAGTTATTATATATACTAATGGTATAATTACTTATCTTATAACACAAAGTAGTAAACTAGAAGAAGACGGCTTACCCTGAACTCCGGAGTACGTCGTACCTCGACAAACTCGAATCACTTTTCCAGTTTGACAACATCCCTTATCAGGGTCGGAACCACTGAGACATCAATAAAGTCAGGATCCATCAAATACTTCTTGTTTAAAAACTAGCAGAAGGAGCACATGATCTTGTGGCTCTTCCCCCACACAAATTGCTGCTTCTTCTCACATATGTTGAAGGCGGACTAAAAATAAAAAGGCAAAGCATAATTGTTAGCGATTATCAAGAAAAGTTAGGACAAGTAAATCATCAAGCTAAGTGTAGGTCTTATTGAAATAGCAGTCGACACATCATTCTTCATCTTGTCGGTTGCCTACTTTCAAGTGATTAAAGTGATAGGCACATTGTATTTACTCACATTCCTGAGGTAGCTGATAAAGTTGTTAGAATGCACAACTTAGTCTTTCTTGTTCCATCTGATGTCTAGTTTCTTCCCGTTTCTCCTTGCCTTATGTATCTCACTTATCATTATAAGGCCCTTCCTCAAAGCTTCCTCTTCCCTCTTCATTTGTCGTGCATCTCTATTAGCTAACTGCTGAGAATTTATTGGGTTGATCTGGTTATGACTAGCCCTAGCACTACTTTATCTACTATAAGCTACATCCATATCAATTAGAATTTATAACATTGCAAACTTCATTTAGTGAAATTAATTCCTTTAGTGAAAAATAGAATTCCAGAACCACACAAACTGAACAATAGAGAATTTGGTTTTGCCAATAAATAGCACAAAATTCCAAAACCACAAACAAAAAACAAAATTCATTTTTTCCATATATACACAAATCTATATTAGTGAACCCTTTCTAAAATGTATTGATCTTCCACTTGTTTTGCATTTTCTATGATTTAGTGGCAATTGAAACAATGTTAAGTTGTTGAGTGGTCCGATTTTGAAGGTTAAGGGTAGGGTTTCCATTTATTGTCATGGTTTTAGTCTATTGTATATATGCTTGACTTTAATTTTGTGGTGAACGGAGTTCAAGAGGTTTGCTTGCAATTTCTTTGATTTGTCTCGAGATGCTAATGTGCTCATAATTCTCATATTTTTTTGTAGAGTTTCTTAAAAAAATTATTTTATATAGTAAATAATAGAGTTATTTTTTTTAATTTTGTTATTTTAATAACTAAGGGATACAGTCTTAATATGAATCAAATTCTAAATCCCTCATCACTACCCACAACATGACATATAAGGTGATAGTTTCAAGGGATTGAAAAATCCCATATAAATACTCTCAAAATATGAAAAAGATGAATCAGTAGCTCTAATTTTATAAGTCCCATGTCACATCAAATATATTAAAGTGGGATTAATGAATATTGGTAAATGACTTTCCCTACCCCTGACTACTCTTTCTCTTGCTCAAATAATGATGCTTTAGAACTCTTAAGAGAACAGCTATGGGGGACGCCATATCCTAGTCAAGAAATCCTTGCCTGAGGAGTAAAGACAATGAGGGCTATAAACTTCAGGGGAGAGAATAAGAGAGAGAGAGAGAGAGAGAGAGAGAGAGGATGGAATAAGTGTGTGTTTGGCTAGGTTTTTTAAACCTAGGTTTTAAAAGAGAGGTAGGTAAACAGTTAGCAATTATGGTAAATTATGGTTTTAGCCCAAACCTAGGTCTGAGGGTTCAAAACCTAAGTTTAAAAAAGCTATTTTTTAACTTTTTCTCTCTCATTTCTCCTCTTTTCCCTCTTTCCTCCTTTTTTTTCTATGTACTAAAACTCAGACTGGTCACCGAAAAATCAATGAATCAGACCACAGTTCAGTCTAGTTTTATAGTTGAGTCAGGGAACCAGTTGGCTGGGGCAAACCGCCCCTAAGTCAATATTTTTTAAAAAAATTAAAAAATTAAATTAGATTCAGAGATGAATGTTGAAAGATATGAATAGTAAATAGTGAAAAAAGACTTTGCATGTGCTCTGTGCGAACCACGATCCACTGTGCTCTGTCGTCTCTTCCCATCTTCGTGATCGACAGTAAAGAAAGGAGAAGATGATTAGAAGAAGAGAAGGAAAAGAGAGGGAGAGAACTTTGCCATGACACCATTGTTGATCTTGCTCCATCGCTGTCATACTCTAAATGTCTCCTCCTCAGTTACTTTGTAAGAGAACAAAACTTAAAAAAAACGAAATAGAAGGGATAGAATAAGGCAAATGGTAGAAACTATAAAGGTCATAAGTTAGAGGCAATGGGAAGAAGCTGACCATTTGTCTTTGATGGGTAATACAGTTTAATGACTCCCCATATTTAGTTAAATTGAGATATATTTTAGTATATTTGGGGGGTTATAATTACTAAATTAGAGGGATTTATTGGAGATTTTGTTAAGATATTGATTAAGTGCATTATTTAGGGGATTTTAAATAAAATATTATAATTTTAGATTAAATAGAAATAGGTAAGATTAGGTAAAAGAT
>JBAGKO010031818.1:0-10592 GCA_037177275.1 Acacia concinna | reverse complement strand
AACTTGAGGATTTAGTCACAAATTAACACATAAAAGATTTGAAGAATGTATCCTTGAAAATTTTACAAGTTATAATTACCTTGAGGTTAAGACTTAATCTTGAGGATTGAAAATGTACTCAAGGTTAATCTTTGAAAAGCTTAGAATATGATTTGCTTGCTCCCTTGAGGTTAGAAATCAATCTTTGAGGTTTTGAGTTTTATAAGCAAAGATAATTTAGAGCATGTGTGAAAATACTTACCACCCTTGAGGTCAGTGAGTACCCTCGAGGTTGCATAACCTTGCAATGTTTTAAAATAGACAGCCAAGTTTTGAAATTGCCTTGCAATGTTGCTAGAAATAGACCTACCCTTGAGGTTGGAGTCCACCCTCAAGGTTACCTTTGATTTCTAAAACAATAAGGTTCTAATGTAGCCTTGCCTCAACAACAAGGTTTTAATGTACCCTTGCATCAACATCAAGGTTGTGAAACTCAGGTCGTGACTTCATCAACCCGAGATCACATCAAGGTAATGAGATATAGGTCGTGACTACATAAGGTTCAAGTCAAGACTTCATCAACCCAAGAGCACCCTGCACAGGTGGCAATGTAACCTTGCATCAACAGCAATGTTTTGCTCTAACCTTACAGAGACCCGTATCCTCGAGGCTGACATTCACCCTCGAGGGTGGGGTCACACTTGGCCAAAGGGCAAGGTTCTAGTACAGCCTTGCTGCCAAGGCAAGGTTCCTCACAAACTTGGTTGTTGTGACCAATGACCAATTTCCTCGAGGTTGCCTTTCACCCTCGAGGCTAAGGTCACAACCTGTCAACAACAAGGTTCTGGTCCAGCCTTACACCTTCTGCAAGATTGGAACCAAACTTGATTGTTATGGCAGGGAGCCTGTTTCCTCGAGGCTGCGGCTCCTTGCAGCCTGCCAGCAAGATTTTGGTCCAACATTTTACTCACTGCAATGTTAGAGCCAAACTTGGCTATAATGGCCCAAGGCCCGTGTCCTCGAGGCAGGCCTTCACCCTTAAGGCTAGGACACCTTTTAACCAACTTGTAAGGTTTTTTTCAAAACCTTGCCGTTATGGTAAGACTAGCCACAAACCTTGCCGTTATGATAAGGCTGGCTACCCTCAAAGATCCTTCACACCCTCAAGACTGGTAAGCCAGCAAGGTTTTTGTCTTTGCTCAAAATTCTTTCTTTCTTTTTAACTAAATGGATATTACTTAAGTATACCTACTTAAGTAATTTTCCTTTAATTTTTCACAATTTAAACACTTTTTCAAATCCATATAAGTTTAGTAATCATCAAAACATAGGATCTAACATATATCACTCCATTTCAATTTATAAGTAATTCATACCTCATTTTCCTAAAACAAGAAAGACATTAAATAGATACTTGTTTTATATATATTTTCCCTTATTTATTAAAGGTGTATATCTTTTCTTATTTTCTTTTTATTTCTGTATTTACATCCCTCTCCCCCTTCTTTTTATAAATTAACAAAGGTAAAATTATCAAAAGCTCATTTATTACCTTATAAGTGATTTATATTTTGAAACAATTTTTTTGGATACAAATGACTTATAATACTTAGCGGTAATGTGAAATTTTTCAACAACTTTTCTTTGAAATTTTAATAAGATTATACAGATTTTAAGCATGTGCATATAATAGATTATATTAGATATATAATAAAATGCATTTTTTTTGGGTGATAGGATAGGAATATATTAGAATGCGTTGTTGGGTACTTATGTAGTGCACACAATTTCCCAGCAGCTTTGTACAAGCTTCTGGCTGTTATATGTTCTCTTCGGTCTTAATTATAAGGTTCAATTAAGTTTTTTAATAAATTTTGAAAAAAATTAATTATATTATTTAATCATATAATATGTAGGGTTTTATTATATTATATATTAATTCATAAGTTAAACAATATAGTTCAAAAAATAATAAATTTTAATGTCTTAAAGTAATATAATTATTTTTTTAAAATTCTTTAAAAAAATTAACCAAATCTTATAATTAAAATCGGTGAGAGTATGTTTTTTTTTTACCATAATTAGTTGTTATACATAAATGTGAATATATTCAAATTTCAATTTCTGGACTAAACTTTATATTGACTGACACGCATAACACTTAACAGGGAAATATTCGTAGAATTCACGTGGGCATGAGGTGAGAGAAATTAAAGACAAACTTGTATATCACAACGTTCCATATGTAAATCTCATGCTTTTCTAAATGTGTGCCCGTAATTTTTATAATTTCAATTAATAAGCTAATAGCCGTGAGATGACACGAATAATATAATTATAAAAAAATCCGATCATGGTCTACATATATTATGCATTATAATTAACTTTTAAAAGCAAATAATCGATCATAACAATTGAGTCAAACAAACACCAATGAATTATTAAATCGATTTTATCTTCAACACCTCACGTGATATAACTTCAACATTTGAATCTCAATCAATTTTATCTTTTTAATGCAATTCTTACTTCTTCTTCTTCTTTTTAATCCTTTCTTACACTACTTTCTGACGTTATGCGTGCAATTTAGATACAATTGGTCATATTACCATATCAAGGCTGAAATGTAATATCAAGACCAGGTTAGGAAGAATTAGAATTAAATGGGTTCTGTCTAGTAAATGTAAAACACGTGTGTATGTAGTAGGGAAAATAGGTTCTGAAAAAGATAACTTTAAATGCACAGTAATGAGGTGGTCATAAAACCTGTTTTGACCATAAGGCTTTTTACACACACACGGGAATATTAAGGCCAAATAAAACCAGTGTTTCCACCAGTACAAACTATTCCATCACATTAGAACTGTGCAGGCAAAAAAGGAGAAGAAGAAGAACTGTATGATAGCAAAACCCGATGACATAGACGACCCATTGCTATAAGAAGCCAATCGCAAAACCACTACAAAATAAAACTATGGACCCATGGAAGTAAGAAAAAATAAAATCAGACCAAGATATAACGGGACAAACAGGAACTTGCAAAAAACTGGTGGCAGACTACAACAAACGGTGTTACATGCTATTATTTGAAGAAGTTTTCAAGAGAGCTGAACTTGGTGAAAGCTATGGGGTACATTGGGCAATTTGAGTTTTAGATACAATAGGAAAAAATTCTTATAGCCAAGGGTTTTCCTTTACGGAACCTCATCATATGGAAAATAAAAGTTGTGTTAGGTGTAATATACATGAGGATAAAAGGTAATGCATACATACATACGTACACACACACACATATATTCAGGTGGATATCGTCGAGAAGCTTGTTAACCAATGGAGGACGAAAGGAGCTTACTGTAAAATCTTCTATCCTCTGTCGTTCCCCAAAGGTATGTCAGAGGGTATCCGAAGGTCATAAACCTAAACCTTGGAATGGATTAGCATGCCGAGAAGTCAGTCACACCACCACCATTGGAATGGATAAATAGACTCTGATAAATGACAAAAACTCCGATATAAATCCACCAAAAACAATGGATTTGGGTTCATTGAACCACCTCCTTGGTTCCATCCCATTTAGTACATAACTGCTATCCTCAAAGTAGTTTTGAAAGAACCAAACAACCTATATCATGATATGAAGTCAAGAGCGCTAACACCAGCAACAATATCACGTTAGCCACTTTTAATACCAAACCATACCACCAAACTCGCCCTAACAGAACACCATCAGATTCAGATCTGTACAAAGCCAAAAGAAGCTATAAACCAAAGGATTGACCAAAAGGACGATGAGAGACCTTGAAAGTCGAGATTCACCATCTCGATCGCTTGCAATCTTCAAACTCACCACACAAATCCTCAGCATACCAAAAAAGAAACCCTAATCCCATCGTACGCGCATACACCAACCATCTATGCCACCTTGATATTGACCCACTAGGTTGTTGGCTAAGATGAAATACACATATTAATGAGGCTGTCTCGTAATGATGAAGTTGGTAGGTGGCATTATAGCTTCAGAAACCAAGTCGTCGTCGTCGTCTTAATTTTATATAGCGAAATCTTTTAAGCTTGTGGTTGAGTTACAGGTACTAAGTACTAACTACGGTGAACTTAGAGATTACTTAGTGCCCCTTAAGCGTCATTAAATTATGTATAGACCTTATACCATTATTTAAGTTGATGGAGAGTTGTGTTTACCCTACTGATGAAGGGAGTTTATACTTTATAAATTTTACATGTACGTTAAACTCTTAAAATTACAAAGGCAAGACATTCACTCATGACTAAAAACATGTAAAAGAGCACATTTAGTCATCTAACTTTTTATAAGGTTTCATTTTGATTCATTAATTTTAAAAACCATATTTCATTCTCCCACCTAAGGATGGGTTGGTCAGTCTCAAATAATAGTTTTTCACTTTTTTTTTAAATAATAATTGTTATTTTGAAAGTTAAATCTAATATATCAATAGTTGATAATTAGAATGCCGACATTGTTAAAAAAAAGATTAAGTGGTGCCCTTATAGTGACACTCTTTTAAGAGAAGTGTCACAAGAGTTGTTCTTTTTTTAGAAGGGACCTAAATTTATTTAAAATTAACACCAAAAGCCTGTAGCTCGGCACATGGCATCCTTTAAGGGAGCCACGTGCCCAGCTAGAGACTTTTGCTCCAGCTATGGGTCACAGGGTGAGCTTGGGGGAGCATGCCCCCAAGCTCCAAGTGACGAGTTGGGATATCCAAGCTTGTCATAGGGCCTAGGGGTTCCCATGTTGGGACCCACATCACCTATCGGCTAGGTCTTGGTGGGACCCATGTGCCTAGCGCAAGCGTGGTCTCCTCCTATGGCGCCCAACAAGGTGAGCGCCACAGTAGGAGCCTTCCCCCCCCCCCACCCTCTCACTTTCATCTCCCACTCACTCTTCCTTTTCATCTTCTTCATTTTTCTCTTAAACTGTTTCTCTTGTATCCTATATTGCTGAAGCTTGGCGTTTATTATTTTTGCATCCTCTTGGTCCCATTTATTTCCACTTCTGCAGTAAATTGGATATTTTATTCTATCTCTTAGTCCCCACTAAGGTATGCACATGAGCTCTTTCTCTTTTTTCCCTCGTGTTTTTATTCTTGTTGGTCCCCACTCACTCAGGTCCCAAAAAATAAACTCTGGACTATAATCTACTTGTCTATTGCACAACTTATAGTTTAAAGTGTACTTCACTTTTTAACATTAAAGCTACATTTTGGATATACTTATTGAACGTTGTGTAATCTTTTATTTAATTATTTTTTTCCTCTGATGGAAGTCTATAAACTTTTTGTAGTTTATCTTTTGTTAAAGTACTTGAGTTGTTAACATTATAATTGGATATACTTGTTGAACATAGTGTGACTCAGTGACTGTGATGTTTTATTTATTTATTTATTTTTTCTTATGGGTAGTATGAACTTATAATTTTCATTATTAGTTTATGTTTTTCTTAGTTTATTTAGGTCTGGGGGAGAAAAAATAAAAGGCTAATGCCAAAAGTAACTAATATTCCGCCTTTTATTTTCTTTTAGGATGTCAACGTTTTCACTTCACCACTAATATGGGCATATTTCCTTATCTTTTAGAAAATGATGTAATGTCAATCTTTAGGTAAAAATAAATATTAGTTACTATATATTATATATAGAGTACAAAAAATGTACTATAATTAACGAAAAAAATATAGTGAAAAACGTAGATCTAATTTAATTTTTTTAAGGTTATATAATTTTAAAAATATCTACTAAAAAATAATAGCAATATAATATAGCTATTGTACAAAATAGCATCGAATATTAATGCATTTTCTATTACTTAATATGCTAATCTATTTAATTAATAGCACACCAAAGGCAAGTGAATCATTTTTAATGCACTCTTTTAATAAATTCTAATTTTAATTATGTAAGTGGTAGTGTTTTAAAATGCCAATGAAATTAAACACAATTAATAATTAACTTAATTTAATATTTTATATTTTATGTTCTCTAACTTTGTTATAATTTTTTTTGTCATAGCGAACAATGACCTAAGAGACGCCAGAATTGGTGGATTACATGGGTCACGACGATTGGCTTAGCAAAGCGCTAGCATTACCTGAGTATAGTGGCCATGTTTGAGGTACTGGATTTGGAGTGACACAGACAAAATATTTCGGACGACAAAAGCTCTCTACCCATAATAAGGTAAACAAGCTAAGGGAGGAGGTAGATTGGTTCAGGACCTCCATGAAAGAACAATTTCAAAAACAAAACCGTATAAATGAAATGTTGAGGAGTCAAATTGAAATTCTAGTGCAGTCTAGGCCAAATCAGAGTGTCCTAATATGTGAAAGCCCAAGTGTGAGGGATAGTTGTACTTCTTATACTAAAGTGCCTATTCATTTGGTAATTAATTTCCTCTCCATTTAACATTTTGATCCATTACAAATTTGTGGTTTTTGGACCTTAATGTACTAACTCTATTTTTCGCAGGGTAAATCTATGTGCAAGCTTCATGTGGAGCAATCCTTTAAGAACACAGTTGTTCTTGAGGTTGTGTTCAATGATAATAATGATATATTACATAGTTCTCCTTTATCTAATAACTTATTTAGAATAAGGATTAATTTTTGCACCAGCGAAGATGAACCCACGCTTATCCCTTCTCTGGATGATAAAGTCATGGTTAGGGATGTTGTCGGGGAATATGTTGCATGGCTAACACATCTGATAGAGCCATGTGAAAAGATATTTATGTTACAATTGCTTACACTTTTTTCTATTTATTTTCACATAAAATGACATGATTTAGTTTTATCGTTTTTTAAGGTTCTCCTTTTAGAGTAAAATAAGTTCAAAAGCAAGGGAAAATTTCAAAGTGTTCTACGACTACACTAGATATCCAAAGAGGCCATGCCTCTACCAGCGACCAGAAAGATCATGCCTCTACCAGTAGCCAGAGAAGCCACAGTCAAATCTCCTACCGTGAGCAACTCTTCAATATTGCGCCTATTATGCTGGGAGGAGGATCATCACTGAAAATAATTTTTGATTATCATATATATAATCAAGATGTCATAGACAAATTTGTCACGTAAGAGTTCTGACAGATATTCTCAGTCATGAATGGCTTTCTGCAATGATTATAAATATTTGGATTATGTACGTACCTTACTATCACTATTCAAACTATTTATTTGTGTTTACCAATTGATTTATTGGTTTAATGAAATTGTATGTTTTCTATGAAGGCGCTTATACCATGACATTATAGGGGACAATCATAAGTCTCATTTCACATTTGTCAACCTATTTCTTGTTGGTTATCATGGGGGAAAAATAAATTTGGACCAACAATCAAATGAGCTGAGACAATACTTTACAGAAAGAGCAACTAGTAATATGTAATTTATAATGCCTTATGATGCAGGATAAGTTATACTTGTCTTATTTTAATGTGTGTCTTTATTCTTTGACTTAGAATTATAACATAATTGTTGATCAAATACTTTCAAAATAACTTAGGCAACATTGGATATTGATAGACATCAAACCAGTGGAACTAACAAGCCCTCGCATATATTATTTAGATCATTTAAGAAACGAGGTTCCAAATGACCATACATATAGCAAATGGTTGTTCAATAGATAAGGATACGCTTGTATGTATCAATATTTTTGTATGTGATTGAATAACCTAAAAGTAATCAATTTATTTTTGTTTTGTCAACGCTTTGACCGCTTGTCGAGCCTCTGCCTCTCTATCATATTCTAGATCTCTTAACCCTCTCGATAGCTATAACTAGAGAAATATTACAATATTAGTCACAATTTATTAAAATTTTGTTATTATTCAATTTTTATTAAAACACTGAAACAAATTTTTAATATATTGTTGCAATGCCCCTTTCAATCCAATAACATTGATTATGGGTATTACATAAAAACTTTATTAAAGATGTAATTACCCACAACAAAACTTTTGTTCCTCACAATGTAAGTGACTATAATTTGAATTGAAAGCTTGTTTTACTAATTCAATTGTTTGATAATATTTTTTGTGATTTTAATTTGTTCTATAAAACTTTCTATATGCAGTATTATGAAGATGAACGTGATGAGAGTTTAATTGATAACCAAGTTAATGTAATAATAGAAGAATGGTGCGAATATTTGATAAGGCAAATTATAAAGTGATTTTTATTCACAATTTTTGTACTAGTATTAGTATTCATTACTTTTAATTAGCTACTTATCTGTATTATATTTTGATATTTCAATGACAATCATTATATGCTTATTTATTTTCATTCTGGAACTGTTAATTGGACTAGAAAATGAAAATACAAAATTGGACTTCTTGTGGCTCTTTTTCTTTTTCTTCATGTCTTAAACATGAAGAAAGAAAGAAGAGGCACAGGAAGGCCACATTTTGTGAAACTCCTACTAATAGGAGTTTCACAGGAGTGGTAGTTGCCTATTGTGGTGCTCTCCCAAAGGAGCTCTACAGTAGGACTATGGCATACTGTGGAAGGTCGTGGGCCTAGTAGGGCTCCTCTCTCATGGCACTCTCTCCAGAGAGCGTCACAGGAGGTCACCCACCTCTTAGGGCACTCATAAGTGCCACTGGAAGATATGGTGGCACCAACAGTTGTACTATTTTTTAAGCGCTACAAATCTGTAAAAATGAGCGTCACAAGATTTTTTTTATTAGTAGTGTGAGATTTAAGATTTCAATGTCAATATTCTTTTCTTAAAGAGGTTAGAGTTAAAAAAAAACTTAAAAGACACTAACAAATTAATAAATCAAAATGAAATGTGAAGTTAAATGTTAGAGTACACTTCTATTACATAAATATTATATTAGTATAGGTTAGGGCCGGCCCAACTAAATATGGCGAATGCGATGTAAGTTGATGGCCTTTCAATTAGAATTTACGGTGCAGATCTAATTGGGCCTTTAGTATAACTAACTGGCCCATTATGCAGCTAAAAGAATCAAGAACTACTATGTTTAGAAAAGCACTAGGAAAAGTAATTTATTTATAATTTATCGAAAAAATAATAATTTATTTATAATTAAACTTTTGTAAAAGTTAGATTGTTTAGTGTGATTTTATATTTGGATTGATAATTAGTATAAGTTATTTATTTTAAAATGAAACTTATTTGGTGTGTGTTTGGGCAGACGATTGCGTTTGCCCCTAATTCACAACGGCCAAAAGTTTTTTTTTAAAAAAAAATTGATGTTTGGATACACGATGGATATAATCTTGCTCATTTTCAATAGTGGAACATTTTCATAAGTAGCTTTTCCTTACTTCTCCCACCAATTGGTAGGTGAGAAGTAACCTTTTATTCTTTTAGTTTTAATTATAAGATTCAGTTAATTTCTTAAAGAATAATAAGAAAGTTAATTACATTATTTTAAAGTATTAAAGTTTATCCTTTTTTTCAAACTATTTTATTCAGCTCATGACCTAATATATAATATGATAAAATACAACATATGGTATAATTAAGTAACTTATTTTGCTTCACTGACTTCTTTAAAAATAGTCAACTAGATCTTATAATTAGGACCGGATGTAGTATAAATATATATCACAATATATTTACATGTAATAAGACTTCATCTGGTTCTAATTATAAGACTCAGTTGGTTTTTTTTGGAGAGATTAAGGAAGCCAAAAGAGTCAATTAGGTCTTATAATTACGACCAAAGGTAGTATAAATATCACACTATATTTACATGTAATAAGACTCCCTCTGATCCTAATTATAAGACTCAATTAATTTTTTTTTGAGAGATTAAGAAAGACAAAAGAGTCAAACTATGTCTTACAATTAGAATCGGAGGTAGTATAACTATCACACTATATTTACATGTAATAAGACTCCCTTCGGTCCTAATTATAAGACTTAGTTGACTTTTTTTGTATCCCTCTTTATATGTATTTTTATTCATTTAACCATGTTATTAGTTATATACTTTTTAGGTTTTTTATTTGTTTACTTTTATAAATTTTTTTCATTTTTCTGCTATAATTTTTAAATATCACAAAAATATATGGATGTGTGTGTGTAATATATACAATAATACTTATATCCTTTTTAGTCATTTCCCATCAAAAGTTACTTTTGAAAATTTTAAACAAACAAGTTTTACTTTTGTATTATTAACTTATAAGCAATTTCGGCAATCTTTGTTTCAAACATAGATTACCCAATTTTACTTTTATCCAATCTTACTTTTCCAAAAGTCACTTTTCTAATCTTCATTCCAAATACACCCTAACTTGATATTATTTGCATATGTTCGTTCTAGGGAAATTTACAATGAGGTCCCAAATAAGGGACTTTACGTTAGTTAGGTCCCGTGAAATCGCTTATTTACGGTCAGGTCCTGGGGGTTGCTAATTGCGCTGCTGGGGTTGTTAATTATAACCTCCTGAGGTTGTAATTAACAACTCCATCAACGCAATTAGCAACTCCGGGGTTATTAATTGGGACCTGACAGTAATAAATTCCTAAAACCTGGGACCTGACAGTAAATACGCGATTTCATGAGACCTAACTGATATAAAATCCCTTATTTAGGAC